>CALNVZ010001583.1:71814-81970 GCA_940671915.1 Paracentrotus lividus
AACTTTTTCTTTTTCTTTGCCAATATTTTCGAATTATGATTTGAAATTCATTTACAAAGCTTTTTATTGACTGTAATTGTTTTTGTTTTATTTTTTTTGTTTGTTTTTTTCTTTGTCATTTTAATATGTAATCTTTTTGCAATAAATTTTCCTTCAAACTTAAATGCCCTTTTTTGTCAAACCAAGAAAGGGGATGTCGATGCTTGTTTAATTGATTGATTGATTGATTAATTGATTGATTGATTGATTGATTGCTTTGTTTGTTTTGTTCATGCTTGAACGAACACGGAAAGTTTTTGTCTAAGGTTAAAAAAGGGGGGTATTATTTATTTTAAATCGGGTGTTACATTCGGATTGATTGTTACTTTACACTGATAAATGATTATGTTAGTCTAATGAGGTGATTTTCCTATGATTCTTCAAACGATTTAATCAATCATTTGAACAATCGATAAAAAAAGTAATCGATCAATCAATCAATCATTTAAAGAAACAATGAATTAATCAAACGATCAATCATTCAAAATGGTCAAACTATCAGTCCCCCATTCAATCAATCAATCGATCAATTAATAAATCAATCCATCAATCAAACAATCAATCAATCAAATAAACAAAGCAGTCAATCAATCAAATAATCTTCCAACCAACCAAATCCCCTTTCTTGGGTTGATAACATTTCTTATTTATTTTTCTTAGTTTGAGGGAATATTCAGTGCTAAAAGATAACATGTTAACGTGAAAAAAAAAACAACAACAAAAAAAACAAAAAGCAATTCAAGTAAATAAATAGCTTTGTAAATGAATTTTGAAAGCATATTTCGAAAACCAATGACAAAGATAATGAACAGGTTAAAAGTAAGTCTGCTGGTAAGCAAGAACTCTGATGATCGTATTTCTAATTTTTTTTTATTTTGTGCGCAAGCCTTTTTTTGAGCCCCCGACAAAAACGTTCCGTGTGCGCTCAAGCTTGAACGAAACTTATTGTTTCAAATTGCATTTTAAAGATAAGACTATAGAGCATCTATAAACATCAAAATATAGACATCATAATTTGAAATGAAATTTTGAAAGACTTTTCAAATCTGTCCCGTTTTTATTGATACACCCTGTAGAGAGAGGGAGAGCGAGCAGGAGAGAGAGAGAGAGAGATAGAGAGAGCGGGAGGGAGAGAGACAGAGAGAGCAATAAACCCCCTCTTACTTATAAACCACAAAAAAAAAACCAGCTCCCTCGAAATATCAAACTGAATGTCAATACTACTTCATATCAGCGTCATCAACCATCACCAACAATCTGCTCACTCTCATGAAAACATCTGGAAAAAAACAACCAAACAACAATCGCAACCAAAACACAAAGCAACAAACAAAGGGGCTCAGTCGAACGGAGGTAGGGATCAGAATCTAAAGACATGTCATGTTGTCTTTTTGTTTTTTGCTTTTTTCTCTCAAAAAACTTGCCGAGAACGTTTAAGGCCCTTCCGGGTATGCAGATACGATTTAATTCAAGCTGTCAATTACATTAAGCGTGATTTAAACCTACTAACTGATCGACCGTAACCCCCCCCCCACACACACACACACCACATCCGCATGTTTAGCCCCTGGTACAATCTCTTCTCACCAGGCAAACCATTGTTTTTCAAATTACCATGCACTTCATTAAAACAATAAGACACAGCCACACGTTTCTGAACTATTTTCTTCATATTTTTCAAAATAATTAAAAACTCCTTTCACAAAAGAAATACTCTCTCCTCAAGCACACCTTTCTTTTTGAAGTTCTTGTTATTCCGCGCGGGGGGGGGATGGCTCAAGTGACTCTTGGATCCGCGCGTGCCTGCTGCCTGCCCCCAGGAATGACGGTTACCTTAGGCCAATTGGCATTGGACAAATGGCTACTGGACAAATGGCATTGACCAATGGGCATTGCGACCAATGGCTATGGACTAATGGCTGACCAAATGTTTTTGGACCAAGTGGCAATTGGACCAATTGGCAATTGGACCAAGTGGCCATTGACGAAATGGCAATTTGGACCCCAAATTGGACCAAAACATGAAGAGATAGTATAATTAATGATGGATTGGCACATGAAGATTGTGGCAACGTGATAGACGCGATGCGTCGAAAAATTAATAATAAAAAAAAAAACACACAATGGCAACATATCCCGAAATGAATTACTGATATGTTGCAATTTTTGCACAATTAGCGTTCATTTTTTTGTCTAATGTGCACTCAAAACTTATTTTAACCATAAAAATGAAATAAAGCATAAGTTGTTTATTTTTTGTACAAAAAAAACCCCCAAAATGTCATACGTCAAAAAGAATACTGAAGGATTACATAGAAATTGGCAACATATCCTTAATTTCATTCTTGATATGTTCCAATCGATTTAAACGAATAAAGTGCTAAATAAATCAGAATGAATTATTGCACTAATGTAAAGGTGTAGATCACAGGTTATATATTTTTTGCATCAATGTATAATACCAAGTGAATTAAAACGCAAACTAGCGCTGAAACAGACTGAATTTGAGCACTAAGTAAAGCTCAAAACCACGTGAATTCTAGCACTAGTAAGCTCATACCACGTGAATTCTAGCACTGAAGAAGCTCGAAATCCAGAGCGATATCTTTCACAACATGAGTGCTAAATTTCTTTTGTCATTTTGTGATATCACTAATTCGAATTAGTGATATCACGAAATAGATTTAATGATATCATAAAATACAATTTGTGATATCACAAATTCTTTAGTGATATCACAATTCGAATTTGTGATATTCACTAATTCGATTTAGTGATATCACAAAATCGAATAGTGATATCACGAATTCTATTTCTTGATATCAAAAAAGGGATTTGTGTGGAAAAACATATGGGAATAAGTGATATCACTAATTCGATTTGGTGATATTCACATTCAAATAATGATATCACTAAATGAATTGGTGATTATCACTAAATGGATTTAGTGATATCACTAATTCGAATTGATGATATCACAAAATCATAATATATATCAATACGGCTTGCCATACGCACGTAACAGTGATTCGCGGTCAAACCACACGGACACATGCCAACATGGTAAAAACAAAACGACATCGAATGCAACGCCAAGGAATTAGATCCATCTCAGGATATCGTTGATAATGCTTTTAAAGACCAAGGGAGGTTTATGTCATGATTATATTTTTAACGCGAATCCTGAGCATGGAATCGTGAAGAAATTGTGACATTAAATTATTATTGCAGCTCCACATGCTCAATTCCACGTTAGTTGTAGGGCCTCTACTTATATCATGGAATACTAGTAATTTGTAGTTGCAGAACACGCTCCATACTCGGATGGTGTGATGAATGATTATAGTTATGATATGATGATCGATAATTTAAAGTTTCCTCAAATTATAGAGTTAATAACTTTATGGTCGACTCAGATTTTGATAGTCTCAGGATAATTTGTCACCAATATCGATCCTAACTATGTAATAGATGTCACCTGTTCAATTTCTTAATTGTCGATGCATAGGATACTAGTGATCGCGATCAGTCTGCTTCTAATGCGATTTCTTAAAAGATGATTTTACTTCTATTTTAATCATACGCAATCTAATTTTATAAAACATTCCGTTATAAAATTAAATATTCGTTAAGCCTAATACAGTAAAACATCGAATATAATTGTGAGAATGATATATTGCACAGCATCAGCATTAATACTATAGTGTTTATGAGCGTAAGAATTCAAAAAATCATTACTAAATATTATAAATAATGAGGCGCTTAATGCCCTTTTCCTCTTGTACAATTCTTCTTTTTGTTAATTTATTGAGCAATACTACATACAGCTGAAAGGGGGGGGGGGGGTAATTCGGAATATCATCGTTATTGCCTTTCCCTATACCAGAGTGATCTGCTCTGACTTCTGGCAATAATCATAGACATGTGCAATACTTGGATTACAACGGAATTAAGATGGGTACATTAATTTGAAAAAGTTTATTTAAAGGAATAGCACATGTTCTTACTATCGAATAATCACTTTTATTCATCTCGTATATGTCTGGGCACAGATGTTCTGCTAATAAAGTTTTCAGTATAACATTACGTTGCGGGTTTGTCAGCCTAGTGGATGGAAAAGGGGTCATCCCGATAGTCCGCGGGTCCGATAGTCCGCGGGTCCGATAGTCCGCGGGTCCTATTGTCCGCGGGTCCGATAGTCCGCGGGGGGGGGGGGGGGGTGATGTTTGTTACTCTGAAGGTTCGTTATTCCGAAAATAGTAAAAGGTTCGTTATTCCGAAAATGGATAAGTCCAAAAATAGAAAAAGGTTCGTTAGTCCGAAAATGGAAAAAAGGTTCGTTAGTCCGAAAATGGAAAAAGGTTCGTTAGTCCGAAAATAGAAAAAGGTTCGTGATTCCGAAAATAGAATAAGATTCGTTATTCCGAAAATAGAACAAGGTTCGTTACTCTGAAAATAGAAAAAAGTTCGTTATTCCGAAAATTGAGCTATTACTGCCTGAGCGAATGGATTAAGAATGAATAACCTCCAGATAAGGGGGATTTTTTTTTTTTGGGGGGGGGAGGGGTGTCATTATTTAACAGCATCTGCGGTTAAATTTTGATTTTCGGAGAATTTATTTTACATAATTAGCAACGGCGACTTCTGCTGAAGTTTCGCATCTAAAATCGGGCCGTTTAACAATCCATATTAAACTAAATAATTTATTAATACCAAGGTGGATATATGTATTAAGCGCTATATAAATGTAAATATTATTATTATTATTCCGCAATTGCTTTCGTTCCGTCTTTATTTAATGAAGAATTAATCTCCCAACGTTATCGACAGCGACTTCTTCCGAAAAAGAATAACTTTTGCTACTTAAATCGGGCCGTTCTCACGCCATAACTAAATAATTATTTCGGCAACTACTTTTTTCATAAAGAAATTATTTCGAAACATCATCAGCGGCGACTTCTTCCGGTAAAGAATAAGTTTCGTTTCTAAAATTGGGCTGTTATCACTCAATAACTAAATATTTAATTCCACAGTTGTATACATTCCGTATTCATTTATGAAATATTCTTTATCTGAAGAACACGCCGCCGATACTTTTTTTCGACATAACTTCTTAATGAAATAAAGACGGGGCGGATATTATTGCGGAATCAATTATTTAGTTGCCCTTTCGGTTTTCCCGGCTTCGCCACAGATTACTAGTATTTCAGTTTCGGATTAACGAGCCTCATCTCATATTCGTAATAACAGATCTTCGGAATAACGAACTTTATTCTATTTTCGGAATAACGAACCTTTTTCTATTTTCGGAATAACGAATCTTTTTCTATTTTCGGACTAACGAACCTTTTTTCCATTTTCGGACTAACGTACGAACCTCTTCTATTTTCGGACTAACGAACCTTTTTTTCTATTTTCGGACTAACGAACCTTTTTTTCCATTTTCGGACTAACGTACGAACCTCTTCTATTTTCGGACTAACGAACCTTTTTTTCTATTTTCGGACTAACGAACCTTTTTTCCATTTTCGGACTAACGAAACTTTTTTCCATTTTCGGACTAACGAACTTTTTCTATTTTCGGACTAATGAACTTTTTTTTCCATTTTCGGACTAACGAACCTTTTTTCTATATTCGGACTAACGAACCTTTTACTATTTTCGGAATAACGAACCTTCAGAGTAACAAACATCATCCCCCCCCCCCGCGGACTATCGAACCCGCGGACTAACGGACCCGCGGACTATCGGACCCGCGGACTATAGGACCCGCGGACTATCGGACCCGCGGACTATCGGGCTGTAACCGATGGAAAACTGCCTGTTGTCCTTTTTCTTTTTCTTTTCCTTTACAGCCACAGCGCAGACACTACAGGTGCCATGTCACACTGCAGGTTATTGGCTCGACAACAACAATTAACACCGGTTGTGCGGCATGGACTTCGTCTTTTTTGGAACAAATCGCTACACAACATTGAGCAACGCGGTTGTTTCGCCCTCCCATGTATTATGATGTGGGCACAAATGATTTTGGTCATGTTTCAGTTGATGCAAAATATCTCTATACAATTTTCTCGATAGCATCTATCTCAGACAATTTCAAGATGGGGTCAAATATTCTGCCTCGGGTTTCATTGGACACTTTTTCCCCCTCACAGCCAAAACATCCCGAATAGTCTAGCGAATCAAAGAATGTCATTCATCAAGATCATCTAGACAAAACATTTTGTCACATAGTCTGAGTGCACTTGTTTAATAAGTATGGAAGAAAAAAGACAAGGATACTTCCCTCTGTTTTCATAGAACCTAATTTCCATCTCTCTCCTCCAAATACATTGCTTTTGCATCGTTTTGAACAGTCATTTATAACATGAAGATAGGAGGTGACTTTTCCAGAACTGGACATTTACAATTATGTAGTTGTAGTTCTGGACAACACTCAGTCATAAACCCTAACGACGTAAATCATACTACCCACTGCAACCAGAGACTCGGCTCGCATTTTAGATAATCTTTGTTTGCTTGAAGTTAACCTATAAGTGGTCTGGTTGTCTATCATTCATATGCAAGTATAATAACAATAG
This sequence comes from Paracentrotus lividus, assembly GCA_940671915.1. NCBI lineage: Eukaryota > Metazoa > Echinodermata > Echinoidea > Camarodonta > Echinidae > Paracentrotus > Paracentrotus lividus. The sequence continues at coordinate 78,438 of CALNVZ010001583.1, forward strand.
TAACACTAGAGCTTTATAATTGTAATGCGTACAATTATCGGTGGTATGTACTGATATGTATGTGTAATGCAAAAAGGTATGCAGCAATTGGCTACAAGAGAGAGCTAGAGAGAGAACAAAAATGAAACGGAAAGAGAGAGTGAAAATAAACTTTTGAAAAATAAGAAATAAATGTGTAATGTGCGAATTTTACATTCAATTACTTTTACAATTCGACTTTTTGGGAATGTCTCAGCCTTAACATGAAAAGCATTTGGGAGAAAATCAACCAATATTTATCCTGATAATGACTAATATTTGGATTGAAATTTGATGTCGGACGAGCTTTGGAGGATTCTAAGACGTATGTTTTGTTATGTTTTTACGTTATATGCCCCATTGACGCGACGCGGCGGAATTGAAATTGGATGAGCGCGTGCGACCGTATGGTAGGCTGGAAACACTAAAATAAACCCCTCAAAAATGTCTGCAATTCAACTTTGAGCCCTCATATCTTTTATTTGATTGTGTTATGATGTTTAATTTGATATCATTGGAAAGTTGATTTTAACCCTTGTCACATTGATACCCTCCCATTTGTGAGGTTATGTATGCTTGAATGCACAGTACTCGCAAACTCGAATGGAAGTCAGAAAAGGAAGTTGCCATAAATGGCTAATTGCTTACATCGGTTCTTAACATGTATAAATGGTTTTTTGGTTTCTTTGTGTTTGTTTGGTTTGTGCGTTAGGCGTCTATACATGTTGGATACTCTTGTTAATTGTCAAATAATGTTTCAGGTAATTTAAGGTAGTATTTATTGTGAAAAAACTGTTTTAATAACCAGCGAGTGATTGAGCATTACTTGTGTGATTGGTTACATACAGGTTATTGAAGTTTCCAGCATAACAAATTCGCCTACTCATCTCTTTTTCATCCATCTCCAAAAGCAGCAGCAGTATCAAAACAGCTTTTTTGTGTGTCATTTCAGCCACAATCGTCTTCTGTTCTTGACCCGTATTCAACTTTGATAAAGCGGCGCATCCTAGCTTATCAAAACGAACTATCCATGAAAATAGCACTGCAAGGCAAAAGCTTGGGCAAGGCACATTCTTTTTCCAAACAATATGTGAAACATTGAGGAATAATGCACTGACCATTTAATATACTCAATAGAAACTCTCCTTCCAACAATAGCCATTCATTTGGCAACTTTTCCACTTCTGACTTGATTTGTATTCGGGAAACTGTGCATTCAAGCATTGCACAACCTTACAAATGGGGTATCATGGTAAAGAGGAATAAATGACTTTCCATATGGTATAAAAATTAAATGAATATGACATTTAACAAAAAAGATGCGAGGATGTCAAAGTTGAATTGACACAGATTTTAGGTTATATAGAAACTCCTAAGAGAAGTGTGCTAAATTGCCACTCAAGAAAAAATTCCGATTTAAAAAAAAAATGCTCCAAATTTTATTGTCCGAAACAAACTCCATTGAAGTTGAAACGAATTATATTTGCCAATTAATCGTGGGCCCGGCACCATTTACACGATTTATACAAAGAGCGCGCAGAACGCGCGCACGGGGCTTACGCGCGGAAATTTCAAAATGCTTGAAATGGCCTGAAACATAACTGTGTATGAATATGGAGTGATTTTGAGCATTTTTAGATTTTGACACACCGTTTTTAAAATGTTCAACTGTTAAAGGCATTTATTCAAATAGGCTTCAAATATTTTTTGTTAGAACATGACGCTCTTCTATTTGAGACCAGCCACGGCTTCATTTGGCGCAAATTTTTTGACGCCAAGAAATGTATTTGCAATTGAATGGTGGTATCCAACTCTAAAAAGATATATTTGGGTTGCCGTTCATCCTGGATAATTATTAAGGGGTCCTGCACGAGCATCGCTAAGCTAAACGAGGACTCAGATACGATCTGTGTTGGTCGCCCGCCTATATTGTTCACGATCGGAGCATGACTTAATTGCATAGGGGCCGGTTGTCAATCAAAATTAGTGCAACACACGCCAGCCAATCGCGATCGCGCTGTGAGTGCGATGCGGTACGCGTGTGTGGATACCTTGTTTGTGTATAAAGCATTGTATCAGTGCACTATCAGTGAATTCAGTGAATACATATCACAGTGTTCGGATTCGGATTGTCACGTGCATATATACTTCTCGCTCGCACAACAGGCGGGGACATCCGAGCGGTCGAATCATTGCCGATAACAAATTGGCTCATGACTTCGGCAAATCGTTCGGGCGTTCTAATTTCGGTTTATGGACCACTGCGTAAGAGTCGCACATCGTTGGTATGATTGGCAGCTTGCAAAGTTCGTTACCGAGGGACGTATTTTGAACTCCTCACACTATGGAACGTACACCTTTGGATTATGTGTAGGCATGTTTTTGGCAAAAATGGCATATTTTTGCAAAATTGACAAAATTCGCGCGCGGCGTAGTTCCAACTTGAAGACACCCATTTCGTTATGAATCGTCTAAAAAAGTGTTTATGGTATTAATTTGTTGTGAATATTACAGATACTTTAAGAGACAAAAACGACGTATCTGGAGCTGTCTTCCGACGCGCATGATGGCGGCAAAATCGTGCGCCGCGCGTTTTTTCTTGAAGGCTTAAAATGACCTGAAAACGTACTCTAATTGAGCCATAAAGTATTATTTGAACATTTTGAATTTTTGCGCGCAACATGACCCAAAAGATGCGCATCAATTTGAAGTTTATGTGTACTAATTGAATTGATCAAGTGATATTGGTTATTAAGTTAATGATTGATAATGTGATTTTACAAAATGGCCTCTAAGAGACGTCACTTATGCTAATGGCTACAAAGATTTCAGTGCTCGAATCTTATAAGGATCTATCATTGCTGAAAATATGAATACTTTAATGCATATTTTTTGAATTAACGTGTCTACAAGAATTGTGGCAGGAGAATAAAAATAAAGAGGAGGAGAAAAAAAAGAAGATTCTGACAATAACAAGAGGTGGTATGTATACAACATACCAACCTAAATATTGTCTATTCGTCCGGAGCAAAGTTGTCTGATTGATAACAGAGAAAAATTAATGGAAAGGAGAGAGAGAGAGAAATAATATAAAGAATGAAAACAAGAGACAGTAATCAATTTATTGTTAAATGTCATTCAACGATTTATTAAAACGATGTAAAGGGAATGTATGCAGGGGGAATGAAATCAACGCTATGAGGAAGGTGACGTAATAAATAACCAATGACGATAATTTTCAACAGAAATTTAAATCCAATAGCCAACTAAATGTGTTAGCTCTTCCTCTTTTTTTTCTCTCTTATTTTGTTCATTAATCAATAGTCATATGTTTGTATGTATTATTATACTGAAAAACAAGAACAAATCTTGAAGCTATACAAGCCACACTTTAGTGCAATTCTCTTATTTTTAATCTATCTATAAATTTATCTATTTTGTTCATATACGTGAGCCACATTCTTAGTCAGATTATAAATGACCCTCCAAGAGGTTGTAATCCATATTATAGGGGT
>CALNVZ010001583.1:83367-107852 GCA_940671915.1 Paracentrotus lividus
AAATGCTGGGAGGATGGCTCTACCAATTATCATGAAACCTAAGATTTAATGCTCATGCTTCACACAAGACAACTAATAATGAGACTTTTTATTACTCACTCTGTATAGACATGCTGCCTCTATGAGGATGAGAGGGTAACAATTGAATCTATGATACTCGCAAACTTAGACTGAGATATATCTTTGAAAGTGAAATCGAAAATATCATTGTAAATGAGAAATTATGTAAAAGAAAAAGAAAGCCTACATTGTTAATCATGCCATGATTGTATTGATTGTTATCAATATTTTGCAGAAGGAAATTATTGAATAAACCCCTCTTTTGAGGTATAAAAGAAGAAAAAAAAAAAACAAAATCTTTTCACAAATAATAAGAATAATAATGGCGCCTTCTTTACGAATAGAGTTCCAATATATCCTTGCTACTATTTGCTCTCGACTGGTTGGCCGAAACGAAGCATTTTAAGTTAAGTTCAGCCTATCGACCAAGAGCATTCAAGCAACTATTATAAATATAATTATTATTTGTCCAGAAATCGTTGTATAAACTCTCAACCTCGACACAATTCGAAAATCCCCTATTGTAATTAACGTAACGTAAATGTAATTATTAACGTAAAGAGGGGGAGGGAACGAAATCCTGATCACGTTAGGAATATGTTAAACCCCAATTAAAAGAAAAATCAAAAAACAGATTTTAAAAGCATCAGGATAAACGTGGAGACATTCAAGTTTGTTTTGCACCAAAATATGTGTCCTTTGATTCCGGAAATAACTTCCTGTTATTCCAACTTTCAGGAAGCTGCGGTATGACTGGTTAGATGCAGAGTATTGTTTTATCAATTAATAAAGAAATAAATAAATCCTTCCTAATAAAATAGTTAACATGTTTTGATAATGGAAGGAAGCCTATTCCAGCCGTGGTTGGATCACGTTCCCTTTCTCCATATTTTTTTTTACCCATTCATGACATATACGTGTAATTTCATCAATTATATAAAAAAAATAAAAAAATAATTGTAATGCGTACAATTATCGGTGATATGTACTGATATGTATGTGTAATGCAAACAAGTATGCAGCAATAGGTAATTGGAGAGAGAGAGAACAAAAGTGAAACGGACAGAGAGAGTGAAATAAACTCTTTGAAAAAGAAGAAAATGAAATGTGTAATGTGATGAATTTACATTTAGTTACCTATCACAATTCAACTGATGAAAAGCATTTGGGAGAAAATCAACCAATATTTATGCCCATGTTTACTACGTTTGGATTGAAATTTGGATTGAAAAAAAAAAAATAAAAATAAAAAAAATAAAATTTTGGGTTTGCATGAGAATATGCCGATGTTTTAATCCTTAGACTCCACATTTTATTAGTGGATTATATTTACTATGTCATAAACTTTGAGAACATGTTAAAAAATAAATAGGGTTTTGACCTCTCTGCTATGGAAGATTATAAAGACGTATGTTTTGTTATGTTTTTACGTTATATGCCCCATTGACGCACGCGCGGATTTTGAAATTTGATGAGCGCGTGCGACCGTATGGTAGGCTGGAAACGATTTAAAATATATAGAAACTCCTAAGAGAAGTGTCTAAATTGCCACTCAAGAAAAAAATTCCGAGTTTTACGCGATTTACAAAGAGCGCGCAAAACGCGCGCACGGGAGCTTACGCACGGAAATTTTCAAAATGCTTGAAATAGCCTGAAACATACTGTGTATGAATATGGGGGTGACTTTGAGCATTTTAAGATTTTGACGCACCGGTTTTTAAAAATTTTCAACCTGTTAAAAGCATTTATCAAATAGGCTGTCAAATTATTTTTTTTAGAAACATGACGCTCTTCAATTTGAGACCAGCCACGGCTCATTTGGCGACAATTTTTGACGCCAAGAAAATGTATTTGCAATTGATGGTGTATCCAACTCTGAAAAGATAATTGGGGGTTGCCGTTGATCCTGAAGAATTATTCAGGATTTTGTGTAGGCATGTTTTTGGCCAAAAATGGCATATTTTGGCAAAATTGACAAAATTCGCGTGCGCGTAATTCTAACTTGAGCAGACCATCATTTCGTTATGAATAGTCTAAACATAGTGTTTATGGTGTCAAATTGTTGTGAATATTATCAAGATTACTTTAAGAGCAAAAAATCGATGATCTGAAGCTGCATTCTTCCCCGACGCGTATTAATGCGCGCAAAATCGTGCGCGCGCATATTTTCTTGAAATGCTTAAAATGACCTGAAACGTACTCTAATTCAACCATAAAGTGATTTTGAACATTTTTAATTTTTGCGCGCGCGTAATTCTTTAATGCGCGTACTTACGCGCGCGCATTATGTTCTAAAAGATGCGCTTCAATTTGAAGTTCATGTGTACTAAATATGATTAATCAATGATTATCAGTTATGAAGTTATGATTGATAACATGATTTTACAAAATGGCGTCTAGATGACGTCACGTGATTGCAATTGATAAGAAAATGAGTTAGTGCTGAGACTTTATGATGATCTATAATTGCTAAAAAGTTGAAATGGTTTAATGAATTATTTTTTTAGTAATCACCTACACAAAAAGTGTACATAAAAAATAAAGAGGAAAATAAAAAAGAAGATTCGGACAATTACAAGAGGTGATACGACATACGTACATACCACCTAATGAGAAGGCTTGTCCAATGCAAAATACATGTACACTTCATATGTGATGAAATGACATGCCTTCTTTGATCGCCAATTTGAACTGCAATGCCGGGGGTAAAACCAAAGCAAATGCGCCAATGTTGTAGGGAATTGTTTCACTACAACATAATGAACATTTGAAAGAGGAACGGCGCATAATTATTGAGGGACACCAAGGAGGTACGAGAGATGGAGTTCCAACTGGCAACTAAATTATTCAAACAGCTGTCACTTTCTGAAGACGCACAAAAGAATATACAGGTTCAATGCTGCCTTTGATGTCTGATCCTCAAAGCCGACAGATTCATGGGGATAGCAGAGTAGCGAATTTTGTATAAAATAGAATATTGCTTATATTTCACTTTACATTTGACTGAACAGCGCCAAAATTGAGCACATGATGAAACATGAATATATCGACGATATGATATCTAAACATTGGGGTAAATTCAATGACAGCACCTTAAATTTGTGAAAAGGGTTAAAAAATGATCATCCTAAAATCCCCTTTTTAACAATCTTCCGATTATTTCCGGCAGACGAAAATTGAATATGTGCTAGTTGGAATATTGAAAATTATAATGCTATATGTCAGATTAGTGCCCACATGTGCCCAGTCGAGTAATTTTGATTTATAAGTCGGAAAATATCATGACATTTCTTTTCGCTTGCCTCACAAATAATACGCATTGTGTATTGCTCACAACACTTACTTTCAGACAAGTGGTAGCGAAAAGTAATTTCTATTACAAAAGAATATCTCCTTTTGAAAGTGGCCCTACGAGTGCAGCCAAGTATAGGGATCTTTTGTCTACCAATCTGCAAGGGAGATCTAGTTAAGCACATGCCCGACATATTTTCTACTCGCGGCTTTTAAGCTAGATCAAACGATTCCCGCTTGCAAGATCTCCAGGGCTTGTACCTCCTTGGGGACACTCCTCTTTGTACCAAGTTTATGTCGTCATTAAACTTCAATCGGTAATTTTGAAACGCAAATCAATTTTTTTTGTTTAGAAGCCATTATGATAATGTTGCAATGACGTTAAGTAAGAAATGAGGTATGAATTCGCATCTACAACTCATACTCTATCCAACTCTGAAAAGATAATTGGGGGTTGCCGTTCATCCTGAAGAATTATTCAGGATTTTATGTAGGCATGTTTTTGGCCAAAAATGGCATATTTTGACAAAATTGACAAAATTCGCGTGCGCGTAGTTCCAACTTTAACAGACCATCATTTGGTTATGAATAGTCTAAAAAGTAGTGATTATGGTGTCAAATTGTTGTGAATATTATCAAGATTACTTTAAGAGCAAAAAATCAATGATCTCAAGCTGCATTCTTCGCCGACCCGCATTAATTTGCACAAAATCGTGCGCGCGCATTTTTCTTGAAATGCTTAAAATGACCTGAAACGTACTCTACTTCAGCCATCAAGTGATTTTGAACATTTTTTATTTTTGCGCGCGCATAATTCCTTAATGCGCGTACTTACGCGCGCGCATTATGTTCTATAAGATTCGCTTCAATTTGAAGTTTATGTGTACTAAATGTGATTGATCAATGATGATTGGTTATGAAGTTATGATTGATAACATGATTTTTTAAAATGGCGTCTAGATGACGTCACGTGATTGCAATTGATAAGAAAATGAGTTAGTGCTGAGACGTTATGATGATCTATAATTGCTAAAAAGTTGAAATGGTTTAATGCATTATTTTTTTAGTTATCATCTACACAAAAAGTGTACATAAAAAATAAAGAGGAAATTTATAAAAAAAAAAGATTCGGACAATTACAAGAGGTGATATGTACATACGTACATACCACCTAATGAGAAGGCTTGTCCAATGCAAAATACATGTACACTTCATATGTGATGAAATGACATGCCTTCTTTGATCGCCAATTTGGACTGCAATGCCGGGGGTAAAACCAAAGCAAATGCGCCAATGTTGTAGGGAATTGTCTCACTACAACATAATGAACATTTGAAAGAGGAACGGCGCATAATTATTGAGGGACACTCCTCTTTGTACCACGTTTATGTCGTCATTAAACTTCAATCGGTAATTTTGAAACGCAAATCAATTTTTTTTTTTGTTTAGAAGCCATTATGATAATGTTGCAATGACGTTAAGTAAGAAATGAGATATGAATTCGCATCTACAACTCATACTCTATCCAACTCTGAAAAGATAATTGGGGGTTGCCGTTCATCCTGAAGAATTATTCAGGATTTTGTGTAGGCATGTTTTTGGCCAAAAATGGCATATTTTGACAAAATTGACAAAATTCGCGTGCGCGTAGTTCCAACTTGAACAGACCATCATTTGTTTATGAATAGTCTAAAAAGTAGTGATTATGGTGTCAAATTGTTGTGAATATTATCAAGATTACTTTAAGAGCAAAAAATCAATGATCTCAAGCTGCATTCTTCGCCGACCCGCATTAATTTGCGCAAAATCGTGCGCGCGCATTTTTCTTGAAATGCTTAAAATGACCTGAAACGTACTCTACTTCAGCTATCAAGTGATTTTGAACATTTTTAATTTTTGCGCGCGCATAATTCCTTAATGCGCGTACTTACGCGCGCGCATTATGTTCTATAAGATTCGCTTCAATTTGAAGTTTATGGTGTTACTAAATGTGATTGATCAATGATGATTGTTATGAAGTTATGATTGATAACATGATTTTACAAAAATGGCGTCTAGATGACGTCATGATTGCAATGATAAGAAAATGAGTTAGTGCTGAGACTTTATGATGATCTATAATTGCTAAAAGTTGAAATGGTTTAATGCATTATTTTTTAGTTATCATCTACACAAAAAGTGTACATAAAAAAAATAAAGAGGAAATAAAAAAGAAGATTCGGACAATTACAAGAGGTGATATGTACATACGTACATACCACCTAATGAGGAAGGCTTGTCCAATGCAAAATACATGTACACTTCATATGTGATGAAATGACATGCCTTCTTTGATCGCCAATTTAGACTGCAATGCCGGGGGTAAAACCAAAGCAAATGCGCCAATGTTGTAGGGAATTGTCTCACTACAACATAATGAACATTTAAAAGAGGAACGGCGCATAATCATTGAGGGACACTCCTCTTTGTACCAGTTTTATGTCGTCATTAAACTTCAATCGGTAATTTTGAAACGCAAATCAATTTTTTTTGTTTAGAAGCCATTATGATAATGTTGCAATGACATTAAGTAAGAAATGAGGTATGAATTCGCATCTACAACTCATACTCTATCCAATTCTGAAAAGATAATTGGGGGTTGCCGTTCATCCTGAAGATTTATTCAGGATTTTGTGTAGGCATGTTTTTGGCCAAAAATGGCATATTTTGACAAAATTGACAAAATTCGCGTGCGCGTAGTTCCAACTTGAACAGACCATCATTTGGTTATGAATAGTCTAAAAAGTAGTGATTATGGTGTCAAATTGTTGTGAATATTATCAAGATTACTTTAAGAGCAAAAAATCAATGATCTCCAGCTGCATTCTTCGCCGACCCGCATTAATTTGCGCAAAATCGTGCGCGCGCATATTTCTTGAAATGCTTAAAATGACCTGAAACGTACTCTAATTCAGCCATCAAGTGATTTTGAACATTTTTAATTTTTGCGCGCGCGTAATTCCTTAATGCGCGTACTTACGCGCGCGCATTATGTTCTATAAGATTCGCTTCAATTTGAAGTTTATGTGTACTAAATGTGATTGATCAATGATGATTGGTTATGAAGTTATGATTGATAATGTGATTTTACAAAATGGCGTCTAGATGACGTCACGTGATTGCAACTGATAAGAAAATGAGTTAGTGCTGAGACTTCATGATGATCTATAATTGCTAAAAAGTTGAAATGGTTTAATGCATTATTTTTTTAGTTATCATCTACACAAAAAGTGTACATAAAAAATAAAGAGGTGGAGGAGGAAAACAAAAAAGAAGATTTGGACAATTACAAGAGGTGATATGTACATACGTACATACCACCTAATGAGAAGGTTTGCCCAGTGCAAAATACATGTACACTTAATATGTGATGAAATGACAAGCCTTTTTTGATCGCCAATTTAGACTGCAAAGCCGGTGGTAAAACCAAAGTCAATGCGCCAATGTTTTAGGGAATTGTCTCGGCTACAACATACTGAACATTTGAAAGAAATACGGCGCATATTTACAGAGGAACACTCCTCTTTGTACCAAGTTTATGTCGTCATTAAACTTCAATCGAAACTTCAATCGGTAATTTTGAAACGCAAATCAAAATTTTGAGTTTAGAAGCCATTATGATAATGTTACAATAACGTTAAGTAGGAAATGAGGTATGAAATCGCATCTACAACTCATACTCTATCCAACTCTGAAAAGATAATTGGGGGTTGCCGTTCATCCTGAAGAATTATTCAGGATTTTGTGTAGGCATGTTTTTGGCCAAAAATGGCATATTTTGGTAGAATTGACAAAATTCGCGTGCGCGTAGTTTCAACTTGAACAGACCATCATTTGGTTATGAATAGTCTAAAAAGTAGTGATTATGGTGTCAAATTGTTGTGAATATTATCAAGATTACTTTAAGAGCAAAAAAATCAATGATCTCAAGCTGCATTCTTTCCCGACGCGCATTAATTCGCGCAAAATCGTGCGCGCGTATTTTTTCTTGAAATGCTTAAAATGACCTGAAACGTACTCTAATTCAGCCATAAAGTGATTTTAAACATTTTTAATTTTTGCGCGCGCATAATTCTTTAATGCGCGTACTTACGCGCGCGCATTATGTTCTAAAAGATGCGCTTCAATTTGAAGTTTATGTGTACTAAATATGATTAATCAATGATTATCAGTTATGAAGTTATGATTGATAACGTGATTTTACAAAATGGCGTCTAGATTACGTCACGTGATTGCAATTGATAAGAAAATGAGGTAGTGCTGAGACTTTATGATGATCTATAATTGCTCAAAAGTTGAAATGGTTTAATGCATTATTTTTTGAGTTATCATCTACACAAAAAGTGTACATACAAAATAAAGAGGAAAATAAAAAAAGAAGATTCGGACAATTACAAGAGGTGATATGTACATACGTACATACCACCTAATAAACCTGTGGCATGTTCATATAGATAGCAGATTTGATCACAATAAATTGGCATCTTGAACATCCATTCCACATAATTATCACTCTTTTAAATAAATTGTACATAACAGCTTTGAGGCTAAGAGTGAGTTTGTAGCTAAAATTCCTAGCAATGATAAAATGTATTTCTCAGGTATGTTGTATCTTTTACATATATATTTCTTATGTATGTAATGGTGCCATATGAGCATCACACATGACGGACTTGAGCGCTTTGCAAGAAGACACCATTATTATTAGTTTTATTATCATTTATTATTATGATGAATGGGCTATATTTTAGCGTTTACTTCGGTATTCTTCGTTGTTGAACCTGAAGTTTTGTTGTATTAGGTCGGCTTTAATGCTTGAATAGACTCCAGGGAAAATAATTTTGGCTCTCTGTTAACTTATTCATCATCTATCCTATTTGTGAGTATACAATTAATCAGGTAGTCCCGAACACAATACGTCACGTCAATTAATATGTCGAAAATGATATGGTGGGGAAGTTGATTCCGCTTTTTATAAACCCCCAGTGTGAAATTGAATATACTTGTGCGACGCCGGTAAAGACACTAACTTTTTGCCTGCCAAATTCAACTATAGTCACAATTGTACTTTTTAACTATACAATCGTAATAATTCATTTTCTCTGTAAATGGCTAGGCTAAAAGATCTAAAAATCACTGATAATGCTTGGACCGGGTCTGCAGCATAATTTTCTATAGATCATACTAAGCAAATGTTGTTATACTAATTTTAGTAATCAAAGAGAAAAGTCTTCTATTTTCTGCTTAAAATTAAGGTGGAGTGCAAAGAGCTAACATGCTAAAATGCAGGCTTCTACTTCCCTTGGCAAATCCGACCATTTCTGTATTAGATAGCTATAACCAAGAAAGGGCATAATCTCCTTGCTAACCAAGGATTTGTACGTGCGAAGTATCGTTATCAGTGCAAGATTAACTAAATTATTGAACAAAGTGTTGGCCTATACTCACAATCGAGTTACAGTGTAATGAGTCTAGGGCGATTTGGCGGCGACCTATACTAGCTCGTGTGGCGGTATTTAGTCAAATGGTGTGCCTAATCGCCAATATTTTATGTTATTATTTTCCTTCAAAGGGGGGAGCAAGCGATCTGTGAGGATAGGAGTATGATTATTCCATGATATGAGATATAATATTCTCTCAGGGAGGAATGCTTTTATTGCCATGGTCACTGGTTTGCCCGAATGCTGGATTTATTGTTGATGAAGAGTATATATATATTGTCCAGTCAGGCGGGGAACAGGCCTATATATAGTTTGCCCGCGTATAGGCGGGGAACAGGCCTAGTTTGCCCGAAGGCTGGCAATATTTTTTTTATAAAGAGTATATTATTGTCCAGACAGGCGGGGAACAGGCCTATATTTAGTTTGCCCGAGTACTGGAGATATGGTTTAATTATTTTCAGATTTAAAGGCGGGGAACAGGCCTAGTTTGCCCGAAGGCTGGCAAGATTTGTGATAAAGAGTATATTATTGTCCAGATTGATATGCAGGGAACCGATTGTTGACATGAATTTTACACATGTCTGTAGTCTCGTACATCGAGCTTGACCTGGCATTTATTTATTTATTTATTTCACGGCTGTCTAACAGTAGATAGATCAGCCGGCTCCATTTTGGTTCCTTCCAGATCGTTAGCTTAATATACATTTGCACTAACATTCATATTTACATTTATTTATATATGCTTACGTAAAAGTAATGAAACATTATTTGCAGCAATATTCATGTTATTATTTACGTGTATATTATGTATTAATATGTGCTGATATGAAAGTTCCAAAAAAATTGAAATTGTGTTGACCACTCAAAAGTTAACATGCAAAGGATTCGTCTTATTAAAGGCCATGGACAAACGCATATAACAAGATTATCTTTTTTGTTTCTTTCTCCTTGTCTAGTCTCAAAGTGGAAATAAATATAATTTAAGACAGCTGATAATGACCTAATGGTTGGCCGAAATTTTTTGCAACACCACCCCTCCACCCCCCTTCCCAAGAAGGTCATCAAATTATGAGAACAATAGGGGTAGGGTGAGGTCGGTCGATCGGCCCGTAGATATATAACTTGTAGACCAAAAGATAGGAAGACCACCAATATTATTTTTGTGTGTTTGGTTGTCCAATTAGAAGACCATTATTGCTAAGAGAACAAGGATGCTACATGCATCCAATTGGTTGTGGACCAAACACCTAGTAGACCAATTGGATGTGGACCAAATGCCTAGTAGACCAATTGGATGTGGACCAAACGCCTAGTAGACCAATTGGATGTGGACCACACGCCTCGTAGGGATGTGGACCAAACGCCTAGTAGACCGATTGGATGTGGACCAAACGCCTAGTAGACCAAATGGATGTGGACCAAACGCCTAGTAGACCTATTGGATGTGGACCAAACGCCTAGAAGACCAATTGGATGTGGACCAAACGCCTAGTAGACCAATTGGATGTGGACCAAACGCCTAGTAGACCTATTGGTCAATGGACCAAATGGTTATTGGACTAAAAGGTCATTGGACCAAATGGCTGTAGACCAAATGGAAGTAGACCAACTAGTAGTAGACCAATAGGTTGTAGACCAATAGGTTACAAACCGTATTTTCAATGGTATTTCCGAATGGTATCCCACTTGTACTTCTAAATGGTACTCCACTGGCAGTTCTGAATGGTACTCCACTGGTAGGCCTACTTCTGAATGGTAATCAAATGGTATACTGACAGTTTTTTTTTGTTTTTTTTGTAAGGGTTGTTTTAAAAACTTTCATAAAACGTTCAATAAAATTCGTCTCATTATAAGGTTTCAATTAAAACGTTTTGTGAACGTTTTGATTAAAACGTTACATTTTGTAACGTCCAAAGAACGTTTAAAAAATCTTTTTTAAACATTGGTTTTGTGGAAAGTCCAATTTGGAAGTTAATTGAACATTTTCTAAACGTTTAATTCAGACTTTGACGTTGTCTGGTAGGTAGTGTATATGACAGAGGAAAAGGAGAAGGTCTAACACCGTCCCTTAAAGAACTCCAGACGCTACCCTTGATGAAGTTGAGTGTTCTTTATGATCTGCCTTTTCGTCAGGAAGGATGGCAGCCACAGAAGTAAGGGTCTTGCAATGCCATACCTTTCTAGTTTATGCAATAGAAGTGAATGGGGACAGTATCAAACGCTTTATCCAAGTCCATGATAAGTTGATGATATGCTCAAGTTGTTTTCAAATTACTGATGTCAAGGAGACTGGGCGATAGTTGCTGGTTTGGTGGACGTCGCCAGTTTAGAATACAGGTAAAAAATGTGCGTCTCTCCAGTCAGATGGAAGAGTCTAAGGATAGCTTGAAAATCGCTGTTACACCAGGTGTGAGGTCTGATGCGCACTCCTTCAAGATGATGTGGGGAATGAGGTCTGGACCAGCTGCTTTCGAGATGTCGATCTTACTAAGTAGTTTCTTTACCCCAAGAATACAGATGTGAAGAACATCAATCTTGCATGTACTCTTGGTAGATCTAAGTTCTAATGTCGCGGTAGAGGTGAACATATTGAAGACTGATTGAACTGGTGCAATAACATCTGTGCCTTCAATGTGCTATCATGGATACGGTTACCGGTTTTATCTAAACACAACACAAAAAGAAAGTTCCCCCTATTTTAGATATCAATAATTTTTTAACCAGGTGGAATTTAAAAAATCTAATTATATTTCCATGTAGGGAATTTAATTAACTACAATGGGAACGAATTTTAGGAAAAATCATCAAGTCATGCTTCAGTGGGCAATGATTGAATGCAAAAATGTCATTTTTTTAAGTTCGCAAGCCTAAAATTGAAGCTGTGTGCCAAGTTTCTTGACATAACTCACAGTAGAATTAATAATAATCATCAATGAAATTGCCCGAATTTCAAATTTGTCAGGTATGATTTCCTCCTTCATTGACTTTATGTACAGAGGTTTTAACAATATTTTAACAAAAGTGAAATTTGGCATATTTTCATTGTAAGTTTTTGTCCATTTGACTATGAATTATTTAATGAAACTTTGCACATAGCTTCAACTGGTCTCGAACTAACATGATCTGTATTCAAATTACGTATTCGAAAAGTCACTGAACCATGACGAAGCCCCAAACTTTCTTCTCATTCTCATGATTTTCATGTATCTTGTGCCCACTGAGGCGTGAAACATCGGGATTTCTGTGAAAATAAAATCAAAGATAGTCTCCGAAAAGAATTGTTATATTCAATCAAAGTAAGAATTTTAATTTTAGTCCGTACGTGAGAAAAAGGCTTTTCCAGTCTCACGTGCTCACTGAAGCATGAATTTGTAAATAAATGCCATATGATCATTGACACGTGCCCATAGAATATAAATACAAGCCAAAAAATGTTATTGAGATGCATTCTAGTGCATAAAATTACTACAATGACTCTTCATAATCCTAAAATGGCCTATTTTTTTGTTGTTTGATGGGTTCATTCAACCGTGAATGAATAGATATTGGTTGCATACACTTCCACAACAGGAATTCCATCATATTCGATCGGAAATACCATGGCAAAGAAGAAAAAAAATCGCAGTTTGGGCAATTTTTGCTGCGTGCTCACTGAAGCGTGAAAGCCCGTTTTGCATACATTCTGACGTGTAAAATGTTTAAAATCTGAAAATGGGTCCGTTATGATTGATTCAAAGTTGCCATTTTAGGCTTGCGAACTTCAAAAAATGACATTGTTGCATTCAACCATTGCTCACTGAAGCATGACTTGATGATTTTTCCTGAAATTCGTTCCCATTGTAGTTAATTGAATTCTCTACATGGACATATAATTAGATTTTTTTTAAATTCCTCCTGGTTAAAACATTATCTGAAATAGGGAGAACTTTCTTTTTGTGTTGTGTTTATTTACTTAGAGGACACGTATCTCCAGACGGGCTTTAGGTTATGCTTTTGTAAAACCTGCATGACTGAAGATAGTATGAAGATTTATTCTGCTTCCTTGAAAGCATGCTTGCAGTCTTTCTGGAAGTCTGCGTTTTTCGTCCAAGCATTTTTCTTTGATGCACTGTTGGTAGCTTTCTTGGTTTTATTGCAGAGTCTCATTTACCTCTTCACAGTGCACTTTAGGCTGTATGAGAACCACGGGGATGGGGGGGGGGGAAACTTCCTTCAAGGTTTTGTCTTGGAAGGTACGTGTTCTTAGAGGATTTGAATCAGTGATGTTTTGAAGTAAGTTCAGACTTCCTTCATTCCTTCCTCACTCTCAGCTTTGGTAACAAGTTAAGTGGATAGCACCGTAGGATTTCAGTCCAGTTGGCTTTCTGAAACATGTAGCACTTCCTGAGTTTGTGTTTTAAAATATGGGGTAGGATCTCTAAAGTTTTCTACTACCATTGCATGGTCGCCAATCCCTGAAGTGCTGTTCCAATTCGTCACTAATGCTGGATTGTTTGTAAAGACGAGGTCCATTGATGGTTGGTGGGAATTGTCATTGACATTGATGGTTGGTTGGGCTTGTTATTGGCAAGGATGTTTGGTAAGCTTGATTATCATGAGTATGGACAAGGTTAGTTTGATTTGTTCATTGATATTGCGTAATTAAATAAGCTTGATGGCACTTGCCTCTTCACATTGTTATTTGAACGGGTTAATCATATTTCAGTTTAGCAATGTTCCTTTAATGAATTCTTTGTTATTGGTAAGTTGTAGGGTTTTGTTTTGTTTGTTTGTTTGTTCATTTTTTTTTTCTCTTCTATTTCTTTTTCTCATGAATTATACTAATTTTTCAAATGCCTACAGGGGGAAATGGGCAAGATCGCTTTCTCACGCAATAATGTTGATAAAATCAAATCTCATAAAAAAAACATCCGGTGTTGGTTTATAAATTTTGAGTATGAAATCATTGATATCTCGAAGGTAAAGCAAGCAATTGGCTTGCAATTTTGAAGAGATACCAGATTGACCCAAGTGTTTATAATTATGTTGGCAAAATAAGCTAAATCGAATAAATGTGATTCGAATATCATTCAATGTTACTGCATCCCTTTAACGCTTACTAGGCCGGGGTAGTTTGGAAGATCTTATAGCGGGGGGGGGGGGGGGGGGGGGGGGGGCTCCCAGGCCCCCTTTTCATATCAGCCGTCAACCGCGCGATCGCGCTGAAAATTGGCACCCACATTGCCTGTTGCGTAATCTCCGTATTGCATCGTTACTTTTTTTTTTATCCACAAAACGTTCCGTTGCAATTACATTTGCTAATTATGCTAATTTATGCATGAATTCATATTTTTGGCTCTCAATCTCTAAATATAGCTCCTAGAATGCTAACATTTGTTGTAAATCTTTCTTACAGCATTCCTAACAATTGCACTTGAAAAAATTCCGGTATTGCAATCAATTTTTTTATGGATTTTATTGTTTTTGAATTTCTTATGTATTTCTTTGTTTTTCGGCTTTTTTATTTTTATTGTTTTTTAACATATTTGTTGGCAACACATTTCAGTCATAAATAGCGACAAATCAAATTAATATTATCAATTACAGCAACAGTAAACACTCATTTATGAAGTTTAGCTGAAAAGACAATTTGTTTTGACTTAATACATGAAATCACGTTTTGAGCAATTTTGGGTCTGACGCACAATTACAAAATTATGCGTAACTCGCGAAACGTGTACCCGGGCGTTGCAAATCAGATCAGATTGGCGTGCCATAACGGTCATTTCGTACGTGCAAGACACCTGCAATCAACGGTGTCTATATTTGCTGCTGTTTTTATTGTGAGTGTGGGATTTTGTTTTGTTTTGTTTCTTTTTACAAAAGGGATTGTCTCCTTTGTGGATACACAGGATATATAACAACGTTGTTATCATAGTTTGATGCAATTTATCCTGAAATCATCATAAAATTGACGAGATATCCTTTTCCGCTTGTTGTGTTTGTTGTATCATCAGTTGTAGTTTATAAATATTTCTGGAAAATTTGCCTCACTTCCAGATTACTTCGAGGTTACATCGACTTTAGTTTGGATTAAGTTTAAAAAGTGACATCTACAAATCATTACAGAAGTCAATATGGATCTCTTTGAAGCAGTGAAGCAGGGCGACCTAATTACTGTACAGTCTAATGTAGAAAGTGAGGCGTCGGACATGAGGGAGAACCTGATAAACCGTTCAGATACGGACGGGAAAACTATCCTCCATTTAGCTTCGCAAAATGGAAACCTAGACATAGTCAAATATGTTATTGGCGAAAGAGCGCGGATTGAGGATAGTAATAATGACGGTAGTACACCACTTCACTATGCATCTTCCAATGGTTATCTTGAAGTAGTTGAGTATCTCATTAATGAAGGATCACAACTCGAGAAAGGTAACCATCATGGTATCACACCTCTTCAATTTGCTGCATCTAATGGCCATCTCAATGTAGTTCGCTATCTTGTTAGTAAAGGGGCTCATATTGAGAAAAGTAATGATGATGGTATCACGCCACTTCACATTGCTTCATATAATGGCCATCTTAATGTTGTGCAATATCTTGTTAACTCAGGAGCACAGCTTGAGAAGGGTGACTGTGATGGCTGTACACCCCTTCACTGTGCATCAAGCACTGGTCATGTTGATGTAGTTCAGAACTTAATAAGTATGGGAGCTAAGAGTGATAACCAAGATAAGCGAGGAAGGACACCTCTTCACTATGCGTCATCCCATGGTCACATTGATGTAGTTAAGTATACTATTAGTAGAGGGACACAAGTTGACAAGGCCGCTTATGATGACAAGACTCCTCTTCACGTTGCATCATACAATGGTCATTTAGATGTCGTCGATAATCTAATTACTCAAGGAGCAGATCTAGAGAATACTGATATTGATGGTAGGACCCCTCTTCACTTTGCATCATCGAAGGGTCATTTAGACTTAGTTCAGCACTTCCTTGGTCAAGGGGCGAAGATTGAGAAGGTTGATAACTATGGGAGCACAGCTCTTTACTTTGCATCAAACAGCGGTCACCTGGAGGTAGTTCGATGTCTACTGAGTAAAGCTGCAGAAACCGAAAATGGGGATAATGATGGGAGAACCCCTCTTCACGGGGCTTCCCTCAACGGTTATCTCGGAGTAGTTCAGTTTCTTATCAGTAAAGATGCTCAGCTTAACAACTCTGATGCTAAGGGAATGACACCTCTTCACGATGCATCGTCAAATGGTCATCTTGGTGTAGTAGGTTATCTTGTTAGTAAAGGAGCTGAACTTGAGAAAACTGATAATAATTCAAGAACTCCTCTTCATTTTGCATTAAAGAACGGTCACAGTGATGTTGTTCGTTATCTTCTTAGTAAAGGAGCTCAACTTGAGAGGGTGAAGACAGGTATTCTTTATGCATCACTACAAGGTGATCTTGATCTTGTTCAGAGATTTGTTAGTTGCGGTGCCCAGGTTTCAAT
Source organism: Paracentrotus lividus (assembly GCA_940671915.1). NCBI lineage: Eukaryota > Metazoa > Echinodermata > Echinoidea > Camarodonta > Echinidae > Paracentrotus > Paracentrotus lividus. The sequence goes on from CALNVZ010001583.1 coordinate 99,688, forward strand.
GTGTGATGAAGATGGTAGCACACCTCTTCAAGTCGCATCAGCAAATGGTCATCTAGAGGTGATAAAGTATCTGGTTGATAAGGGTGCTCAACTCCAGAAGAGTGATTACACTGGAAAAACGCCTCTTCACTACGCATCACTCAATGGAGATATTGACGTTGTTAAGTGTCTCATCAGTTGTGGTGCTCTGGTTTCACATAGCGATGCACATGGGAGCACACCTCTTCACTTCGCATCAGCTAATGGTCATCTGGAGGTGATACGGTATCTCGTTGAAAGCAGTGCTGAGCTCCAAAAGGGTGACAACACTGGTAAAACGCCCCTTCACCATGCATCACTGAGTGGTCATCTTGATGTTGTTCAGTGTCTTGTCAGATGTGGGGCTTTACTTTCAAAAGAAGATACGCTTGGCAATACACCACTTCACCTCGCATCAGCCAATGCTCATCTGGGGGTGATAGAATATCTTATCAGTCAAGAAGCACATATCTCGAAGGGTAATATAGATGGTTACACACCACTTCATTTCGCTACATTTAATTATGACCTTGAGGCGATTCAATATCTCATTGATAAAGGTGCTGAGCTCCAAAAGGGTGATAACGATGGATTAACACCCCTTCACCATGCATCAATCCATGGTGATCTTGACGTTGTTAAGTGTCTTGTCACTGGGGCCACTCAGCTTTCAAACGGTGATAACGAGGGTTACACACCTCTTCATTGTGCATCATCACGCGGTCATGTTGATGTGGTTCGGTTTCTCATAAGCAAAGGTGCCAATGTTAATAAGCGCGTACCAAAAATAGGTAAAACCCCAATTCACGATGCATCATTATTTGGCCATATTGACGTAGTCCAGTACCTTGTTTATAATGGGGCTGATATCGACAAGCATGAATGGACTGAAGGTTTAACACCTCTTCACTTTGCGTCAAGCTCGGGTCATTTTCAAATTGTTCAGTATCTCGTTGGCCAAGGGGCAGATATTCAGACGCTTGATAACAATCACCAAACACCTCTTCACTATGCAGCGATCGGATTTCATGAGGAAGTTGGCGAGTACCTTCTTAGGAATGGAGCAGAGCTGCTGCCTAGGCCACTTGGTTCTTGCCATATATCAGGAGTAATATACGCCGATGATGATCCTTTGATGTTACCGCTTCTTGACCGAGCACAGTATGACACAGGTAAGATGTCTGAGTTTTTAATTGTGTATTTGAACAGCTTGGTTCCTAAAGGAGCTTAATTAATCCATTTTCGATCAAAATCTATTTTAAAGGAAAAATACATCTTAGATAGGGTACATGCAGGTAATATGGGCACTCTAAGCTCATTTGCCTAATTTGCATAAAATTACGAAATGAAACACAGTCTAATCTTTGTTTATATGAATCAATAACTACTGCTCTAACTTTTATTGTGAAGAAAAACAATTTTCACCAACCCCCCTGTCTGCAATATTCAAATGTTGCCGTCATTACCAAAGTGCCCATATTACCTGCATGTGCAGGTAATATGGGCACATGTATTTAATGTATGTTTTAAAAACTACAATGACTCTACCATGTCTGGAATTTGCTTAAAATTTCGAAAATCATTAACTTTAAGACATAATTTGAAATTATAAGACCCTTCAGTAAATCCTTTGACTATATATTTCATTGTTATGTATTTTGTATATTATATCTTTTTTTAAATATTATTTAAATATTATTTTCATTATACGAGTCAATATAGGCCTACAATAAGTTATTTATATTGATTATACTGTGAACATACCCCAAAAAATCGTAGCAAAGAGATTGATGCCTCATCCCAATACTAAGTACCAGAATCATTTCCGCCATTTTGGATGTCCCATATTACCTGCACTAATGTTGCTGTGTCAGGCAAGCATTCAATGCCACATTGCACCCCTTCACTAAAACAAAATGACCTGTACACGCTAGTATGATCAAAATGAAACTATAAGCTTACTAAATATACAAAACAATTGAGGTTACCCCCTCAAACACTCTTTCACCATCACATTCTGTGAAATATCAAATTTTACATCAGGGTAAAAAAATGCCGTAAGTTTTACCTACCTTGTTGGTTTTTAGCAATTTTCTCAGAGAAATTTCGGCATCAGATGCTCTCACGACGATATATTTTCGTATACAGTTCATATGAACAACATTATGGTGCTCACACCGGTCAGCGGTCACCGATCGACGGTCACGACATGATTTGCTTCAGTTGGCCCATATTACCTGCTGGCCCATATTACCTGCATGTACCCTATGTGAATAAAATGCAGCGTATTGTATCAAATGATCTTTTGGGGAAGATTGAACAAAACTAGTTCAAAGTTTTCGTTTTGTTCCAAAAGGAGTTAAATCCAAAGCGGTTTGATTCCAAACATAACTAAATCCTCCAAGGCCATTTAATAGCGGGGTTTTTTTTTTCTTTTCTTTTTCATTCACCCAATTTATCTAAAGCTATACCGAGTGAGTGAAAAAAGAAAAACTAGAAACCTAGATAAATGTCAATAAGAAGAAAACTATTTAATGAACCCCAACGTAGTATACATATTCTAAAAGAGTAACTCTTCCCGCATCTTTTGATATCAACTTTGTGTGTTATATATTTACGCTTCAGTTTTATTTACATATTCTAATCAAACAATAATAAAACAACAATTAATGTCATTTCAATACTATACATACAAAACGAATGACATTGGTAGCATAAGAAAGAAAGAAATATGAAGGAGCCTAAGTTAAAAGCTAAGCTTGTTACATTATAGGCTCCTTTGTGGAAATGATGTATAAAAATACATAAAGAAATAAAAAAAAATACAAAGATATATAAATAGGAGTAACTGAAGAATGTACATTACACACATATATATATATATATATATATATATATTTATTTTTTTTACTTTGAACTACCTATCTGTACGCAATGGTAAATAGTGAGGCGTACCGAGATGATGTCATCATTATTTTGATGCGTAATGACGACATCATTTCGGCACTACATTATAATCATACATTAATACGCAATGGAAAAAGTGAGTGGTACCGAGATGATGTCGTAATTTGTTGTGGAATGACGACAGCATCACAGCACTGCATTATAATCGTACATTAATATTGAGATGACCACACATGTTTATGGGACTATAAAAAACAATTGCTCATGTGTCATTTTCCGCCTGTGTTTGGTAACCCTTTAATAAATGGCATTAATAGCTTACGTTTAAAAGTATGCAACGAGGTTGATTTAATATTTCCTTTTGGGAGGTCAGACCATAAGGCGAGGGATCAAAAATATCCACTGAAAATATCGATACCATGCCCGCCGCGGCCTCCCTTACTTTGGCGTCCGGGCCGCATTTTTGGATTAACCCCGGCAGGCGGCGGCCAGTAGTAAGCTACCGGAGAGCAAATATGCATGTGCTGGCCGCGGCCTGCCGCTCAGAATCTGGCTTTTGTAAAACTTTGTCCTAATTAGGTCGGTCGGCCGCCGCCAGTAGGCAAAGCAGCCTCCCCCCGCCAGCCGCTTAAAATATAATGAGCTGGCCGCGGAGACATTGGGGAGGAATATTGCGCTCTTCAAGCTGATGCAGATTTAGTGTTCCTATAAATTTTTTATTTTCTTACAGAGTTTGATCTTTTCTTCGAATATTTAGTAGTATCCAAAACTTCAAGTCATATTTTGATTATAATCATAACTTTTCCATGTATTTATAAACATTTAAAAAAAATATATTGAGATGCCCCAAAATCTCGATTGTTGGAGGATGATTATCCATCCATAATCAATCCTTGCTTTCAGCCACCATTGACAATTGGTAATCTCTTCCATTGACTCCCACCCAAACCCCGCCCCCGATCGATGAGCCACCCTTGACAACGGGTTGACTCTCCATTGAAATCCCCCGGAAATCCACCCAGGACTCAGGACAATGCGCTAATCACCCCTAATGACTCCCAGCCCCGATCGATCGATCCACTCTGGACCATGTTGACAATGGGTTGATCTCTACATTGAAATCCCCAGGCCTCGGTCATTACCAAGGTCCGGCTTAGCGGGGGAATAAAAGGAAACATAACAGGGATGTTTATGTCTCTTTCGGTGCCATATGTCAGCGCCTTGGTAATGAAATAACTTAATTGATTTTTATTAAGTACACTTTACTCTTAAAACAGATATATGTCACTATAACATAATATTATTATCCAAAAAATTAAATTATATCTCTCCTCATTATCTAAAGGGTTACTAACATAGAGTCTCGTTAAGTTTCCGAGGAGATATCTACCCTCTGACAATGCATGTCCCGTTTTCAGTTCACCCGAATAAAGAAGAAGTTTGCAATCATAGCCCAGGTAGTTCTTCTTCTCGTCATTGCTTTTTAAAAATAGATAAAAACAGCTCGCGCTTTCCGTCCGATAACACTTATTATCAAGTTCATCTGCACATGACAGCTTTGCGTACAGTAGAATTTGATATAATTAACATGATTAACCACATCAATATTAAAAATGTAACGTCATAAATATTATACAACAATAAATATGTACCTAACAGACTGAAACTATACCAACAAGAACAATTATACAAAAGATCTTGGTCAGTTCAAAAGCTTTTAAACTATAGGTCTCCGCGACGGATAAAATGTATTAGAGACGTCTCCGCGACAGTTTTCAAACACTGTAGCGGTCCTTTGGAAGCGCTTTCAAAGAACCGTCTCAAAGTAGTTTCTGCGACTCATGAAACGTCGCAGGGATGTCTCGGAGACATCCCGGAGACGTCTCTGCAACATCGGAGACGTCTTTAATACTTTTTATCCGTCGCGGAGACGTCTCTGCAAAGTGAGGTACCACCTAAAAGCAAAAACTTTGACAATGAATAGGTTGATCTCTCCATTGAAATCCCCGGTCAGCCACCTGGAGCAATGCGCTAATAACCCCATTGACTCTTAGCCCCGATCGATCAGCCACCCTTGACCATGTTGACAATGGGTTGATCTCTCCGATTGAAATCAACAATACTCTTTTGTTATATTGTAATGTTTCACTATTTTCAATGTTATGTACTTTTATTGTAGGGGAGACCGGGGACAAATGTAACACGGGGCAATTGTAACAGAGGCTCCCATTCCTAGCAGAAACACGCTATAAACTTAAAATTTGTAGAGAGCATGCGCATTTAATCGCTCCACATGCTGTATGGGTGTTAGCAGATTTAACGGTTCGTGGAACTTTCTACAGCGGAAAAACCGTTTTTTGAGCATAAAAGTAATATTTCATATTACCCATTGTTTTTCTTCTGGACAAATATGTGGATGAGCTACGGCTGTCATTTTTGTATATTTAGAAATTATGTTCTTAGGCCATATTTTGCTAAAGTTTCAACGACGAATACCGAAGCTAAGATAGAAAAAAAATCTCTCCAAATATGGTCACCTCTGCCAGGGGCAATTGTAACAAGCTGTTACAATTGCCCCTGTTTCTGTTAAAGTATAACTCCCGTAGGAACTCGGTAAAGCAGATTTCCGCTGAATCAACACCAAGCTATTAAATAACCAATCAGGGGCCGCGGAGCGTTTTTGGAAGTGGAGGGGCTGAGCGGCAAGTGGGAGGGGAGTGGGGGGGGGGGGGGGGGGCTGAAAAGACTTAAAAAATCACAAATGTATGGTCATTTTTCCGTTTTTGTACACGTTCGCTGACGAAGCCCTCCCAGGCTCCGTGGCCCCTGCAAATTACATAGAAAACATTACAATTGTCCCAGAATTTGTTGCTTCCTGTACATAATTAAAACATAATCAGAAACCTCTGAACCATGGAGCTAGCCTGATTAGACACAATTTTTCAGAGGGCATTATGCTACAAAATATATATGAAGAGAGTGAACATTAGGTTCCTTTAATGCCAAAATTGTAAATAGGAGTAGACTTGGAAATAAAGAAAAACAGCAAAGAGTATCGCCTCGTCGAAAAGGGTGCTTTCTCACTTCGCGGAGACGTCTTCGCGACATAAAAGAAATTTCGTCTCCGCGACGGATAAATAGTATTAGAGACGTCTCCAAGACGTCTCCGCGACAATTTATGAAAAAAAAAATCCGTCTCCGAAATTCAGGAGACGTCTCTAATACTATTTATCCGTCGCGGAGACAAGATTTCTATTCTGTCGCGGAGACGTCTCCGCGAAGTGAGATAGCACCCTTAGCTCAAGCATCATAACTTCAGAACTTTGAATGTATTTTCAATTATAATTGCTTTACAAAAACAAAAGGTAACAACATCTATAACCTCAGACATGAAAATTATGGTGGTATCTCACTTCGCGGAGACGTCTCCGCGACAGAATAGAAATTTCGTCTCTGCGACGGATAAATAATATTAGAGACGTATCCGAGACGTCTCGGAGAAGTCTCCTAAATCTCTGAGACGGATTTTTTTTCATAAATTGTGGCGGAGACGTCTCGGAGACGTCTCCGCGATATTGGAGACGTTTTTAATACATTCTGTCCGTCGCGAAAACAAAATTTTCTATTCTGTCGCTGAGACGTCTCCGCAAAGTGAAATACCATAGCCTCAAGGGAGTGAATGAAGAAAAAAGAAAGATAGAAAGAAAGAAAGACAGAGGAGAGAGAGGGAGGGATGGCAACCCCCATAAAGAGTTAAAATATATTTTCAATATGATACCTGAAAATATATGTCCAATATGTTTTGTTAAAAGGGCAAAGACATTGATTTTGCCAGAAGAAAAAAAAGTGGCGGAAATTTTGAAGATTGATTTTACACAAAAAAAAAAAGCTGTCATTTTTACTTCTTCTCAGAAATGTATCACTTTATTTTGATAGAATGCGTTAAAGTCAAAAGGCGTAAGCCTAACATAAAGTGTTATACAACAAATGTCAGTTAAAAGATATATTGTGTAGGTACAAAGTAGATAAAGAACCAAAATATGAATTAATGAAGGTTCTATAATTCTACAGTTAAAGGGTGAAGCCACAACAACCTAAAAAATAATCATTAAAAAAAACTATCATAACTTTTGCCCCATTTCATGCATATAACAAGTGGAAAATGTAATATAAATGAGTCAAGCATTGTCATGTTTCATTATAATTAGTTTATGTGGTTAATGATGTTTAATTTGTCATGTGCATAGCTTTGATAAAGAAAAACTAAATGTTACAAGTTCATTTGTTACAATTGCCCCGCACGTCTGTTACAATTGCCCCTGGTCACGGGGCAAGTGTAACACTCGACCTCTTGTTTTGAAATGGTAATGGCTTCAAAATGACTTGTTTTACTTAACCCAAACCTATTCATATGTCAAGCTAAGATATGCATATTTCATTTTATTTAGTTTTAAGCAAGTATTTAGCTTTAATAAAGCTGATAGGTCAAATTTGGAAAAAACTGTTACAATTGTCCCAGGTCTCCCCTACAATGTATGTTTGCTGAAGTTGGAATAAATAAACTGAAACTGAACTGAACTGAAACTGAAATCTCCAGGCCTCTATCATTACCAACGTCCGGATTAGCGGGAAATGAAAGGGAACTTAACAGGGATGTTTATTTCTCTTTCGATTCCATAAGTCAGCCTTGGAATTGAAATTAATTAACGGTTTTTTAAAGAGTAAAGTACATTGTACTCTCTTTACTCACAGATATGTCATTATATTATGCAAACAGTTAAATTATAGCTCGCATTACTTCTGAAGGGTTACTCAACATAGAATCACATTATGTTTCCGAGGAGTTATTGGCAATGCATGAAATTTACCGTTTTAAGATCACCCGAATAAAGAAACTGTTTGCTTGCACTCTTATCTTGATACACCAAATTTATGCTAAAATTGTTATATTCGCGGCTATAATATCATGTATTAACCAAAACATTCCAGGCTATTACAGCAAATAGAAAAAAACGTCCAGCCGCGGCTAGCTGGAGTTTAAATGGGGGTTTAAGCCCTTACGACCAGCGGCGGCTTGCTGGGCCACTTTAAGTTTTAGGTGATGGGCCGGGGGAGGACGGCCCAATTAAAGTTCTCGGGTTTTTGCACACATACCCAGGGGGGCGTTTCACGAAACCGTCATAAGTCTAACTTCTTGACTAAATCGGAGATAGTGAACAACTTGTCCACAAGCGGGTTCC
>CALNVZ010001583.1:113242-176723 GCA_940671915.1 Paracentrotus lividus
TTCTAAGCCCACCCCCCACTTTCGTCAGCAAACGTGGTACAAAAACGCAACCAAATGACCATACATTTGTGATTTAGCTGTCACCCCCCCCACCCAACCCCCTTGCCCGCTCAGCCCTCCACTTTCAAAAACGCTCCTATGCCCTGATTTGGTTATATATTAGCTTAGTGTTGATGCAGCGGAAAGCTGCTAATACCGTGCGAGAGGTTCCTACAGCAGGAGTTACTTAACAGAAATGGTCCTTTTAGGGGCAATTGTAACAGCTTGTTAACAATAATTGCCTGACAGAGGCGACGCATACTCTGGAGAAGATTTTATTTTTTCTATCTTAGCTTAGGTTTTATTTCTATCGTTGAAACCGTAGCAAAAATGGCTAAGAACATAATTTCTAAATATATAAAAATGACAGCCGTAGCTCATCCCATATTTGTCCAGAAGAAAAAAAAAACAATGGTAATGTAAATATTACCTTTCCTGCTCAAAAGAACGGTTTTTCTGCGTAGAAAGTTCCACGAACCGTTAAATCTTGCAACTCATACAGCATGTGGAAGCGATTTAATACGCATGCTCTGTACAAATTTAAAATTAAAGCGTGTTTTCTGCAGGAAGGGGAGCCCCTGTTACAATTGCACGTCTGCCGTGTTACATTTGTCCCCCGGTCTCCCTACTTATTACCATGTATATTCGTAGACTATCTGTATCGTCATGGCATCATATACTTGATACAAATAACTCTGTTCTTATGTACTTGCACAATTATTTACAGGGCCGATAATTTCTTATGTTAGGCCACAATCTTGTGGAATGTGGATTTAACTCTTGATGTAAGACGACATATTAACTGTAATATTAATGTTCCTGATGAGTGCAGTGTCATCTGATCATCTATGCACAGGTAATGCGCCCGCATATAGTCGGTCCTTGGCACAGCTTGGCTGCACCCTTTGTTCAAACAGGGATAGCTGCAGATAATTCCTTTCAGAGAAGTAGATTAACTTCTATAACACCGGTGAATTCGAGTTAGATTTTGGATTTGGAAGACGTTACCAACAGATTACACATCAATCAGGTTAATAAAACAGAAAAAGAAATTCACCACAAGACATAAATTATAGTCAGATTATGACTTGTTTTACACTACTATCAGAAAGGCCGAATAAGAACTTTGATCAATTAAATGCTTTTATATAATAATTTAAGACGCAACAAATCATCATTGGACTTCAGAAACCTGGCTTAATGACACCCCAACAACATGAACAAATCAGTCATTGGACTTTCCGAAACCTGGCTTAATGAACACCCCCTCTTCATTTCCTCCATGACGAATTCACTTTTGTAAGTCAAAACAGAACTCAAAAAAAGGGGCGTGGGGTTGGGGCTGTACGTTTCTAATGATCTAAGTTACGATGTGAAATCAGATCTAGCAAAGTATCGAATGCACTTAGAAAGTATCTTTTAATTGAAATAAAAACTGGCCAAGAAAGAAAAATATCCATCGCTGGCAGAAATTTATAACCACCTACTTTCAAATTCTAAAGACTTTATCGAACATTACAAGCTATTTTAATCTTCACCTTCCTGCAAAATGAGAACGTGTATATATGGCGCTTTTAATCTAAATTTACTTCAATGTCCAAGTAAGTTCACATTGTCAAGATTTTTGGACCTTATGTTATCAAAGTCTTTTGCCCCAACCATAAAACTAAACCAACTAGAAATTACTGAATGCATCACTACGCAATAATAATATCATAAGCGGTACTTTCAAATGTTAAATGCTGGTATTATTGCTCGATATTCAGACCACTTTCCGGTTTATGTCTGGTTTCTAAGCTATTTGTACTTCATCCTCAAAACAAACATTTCAGCAGGTCCAAAAGATTTTTCTGAACCCAAACTGCGTAGACTAAAGAATTTTAAGGATTGAAATAATTATTGGAATCGCGAAATCTGAAGATTTCACACATTTTATGAATCTTAAATTACTTCCCAAATATTCATGCCCAATATGATTTTAACCCATGTACTACCCTCCAAAACCCGCAAAGAGATCCATTTTAGGGTTGCCTCTCGAGGGTGTATCAGAAGACGATTCAGATACCGATCGCGCCACGACACGACAACAGCAACGGCGACATGAGATGACGAATCAACTATACACCTAGCCTCGACACGTATCCCCAGATCCTTTTGCGTCTCATCAAGCTCACACGATAGTCCAATGTACAGCAACCATTGCCGCGACGTGGTAGGGCGCATATTGACATATTTATAGGCATCGAAGCAAGACGGCAGCTGAAATACAATGTCACGTCAAAGGGCGACCAAGTTTTTTCTCGCTTTGTCTGTCTCCAAGGCTGAAAATAATTTTTCATAAATCTTCAATAACAAAATCTTATGAAATTTAAAATGTTACTTACGCATTTGGTCATGGTTTCCCCTATCTACCTTTGATAACAATTCAGACAGATCAAACCCGATTGGCATTAAAAACATCATTTGCTAATTAAAGCGCCACTGAGGAAATTACCATATTAATTTTAAACCCAATTTGTCTTCTTCACGCATTTCAGTGTTTTTATTTTAGTTTTCTTTTTATCTTGAGTTTTGTAGCATGTTTACTTGATATTGTTGAATATTTGGTTAACGTGATAAGAGTGATTTTTTTAAGTTTAAGAATCTCTTCATATTTGGGGGGCTGAACGCTTTTTAAGTATTTACACAAACATAAATATATGGGACTATGTATCCTTCAAACTCTAATATGGTCAAGGTGAGGGCGCTGTATTTTCTTGCTTTGTCTCCTCTTTGCTTTAGAGAAAAGGGGGGAGGGCAGAAAAATGAGAGAGAGAGAGAGAGAGAGAGAGAGAGAAGAAAGGGAAAGGGGGGGGGCGGGGAGAAGAGAGAGAAAACAAAAAGGGTCGCCAATTTCCGCCAAAGTGAGCTTAAACATAGGGCGCCAATTGACCTTAACTAGGGGCGTCAAATTGACCTTACAAATCTAGGGGCGCCAAATCGATTAAACTACAGGGGCGCCAAAATTGAGCTTCAAACTTAGGGCGTAAATCGATCTTAAATTAAAGGGGGCGCAAAAAATCGACATTAAACTACGGGGGTGCCAAAATGAGCCTTAAGGTAGGGGGCCCCCCCCCCGGGCCCCCATAAATTAAGCTTAAAAACTTTAGGGGCGTTAGATCGCCTTGAATTTAGGACGCCATGTTTAAATTAGAGGGGGCCGAATCGACTTAAAACGTAGGGGGCCAATTTTAACTCAACATAGGGGCAACCATCGACTTTAATGGTACCCGAAAAAATATGATCTGAGGGATCTGAAAAGAGTTCTTGACCTTAAACGTGGGAAACGCCAATCGACCTTATAATTATGTAGGACGGGGGATCCCAAACCGACGCTTAAATTTTAGGAGACGCGATACTTAACTGAGTGGGCGTACATCGACCTTGAATTTAGGGGTCGCCTTCAAATCGAATTAAACTTAGGGATGCCAGATTTGAGCTTTAAATGAGGGGCGCCAAATTTATCTTTAACTTAGGGGCTCCAACTATATCCTAGACTTATGAAGTGGTGCGGAATTGGCATTAAAATATGGGGCAATGAAGTCTTGCAATTCTTTTAACTATGATCTCTAATCTAGATACAGAAATTTTAAAATTCCTATGCCTCCTGGTTTGTAATTTTACAAACATTGGCCCAAATATTTTTTTTTCGGCTCGGGCTCGCGCTCTTCTTTTGGGTTTTTACACTACACGAAAATTAATATTATGGGATACCATCAATACATTTAACATTTTTTTAAATTACACATTACATTTTTTTGCATTTGACATTGAACGAAACTAAGGGCACCACATTGATTTTAAACAAAGGGACATAAAATATGCATGTATGGCGCCAAATTGAGCTTAAACTTAGGGCGCCAAATTTATCTTAAACTTAGAGAGGGAAGCAGAATTATAATAGGCCTATAGATATATAGTACAAATTTTATTTTTCTTCACATGTAAACTTAACTAGCAACACTCGTTGCTGGGCAACAAATTGGTCTTTAAAATATGAAAGGCCAAATTGTCCTAAACTTCAGAGGGTCGTTTAATGAAAGGACTTGTCGGACGTTTATCGACAAACTTATAAGCTATGAAATGCTTGCATCTGATTGGCTAAGAGCAAATTTGTCGGATAAAATGTCCGACAAGTCCTTTGATGAAATGCCCCTGTGTCTAGTATCAATTTACATTGTATCGATTACACATTACTTGATGGTCAAATTTCGAATGATTTGTTGACTTGCTTTCAAATCTTTTTGATGGAAAAATTACAATTTCCCGTTCATATGACATTCTGATGAGGAGCAAACAAATTGAAACCCTAAGTTTCAATGCTTTCTGTTCGTTTTTTAGAAAAAAAACTTGAATACATTTTTTCTTAAAATCCTTCAACATGGATTTAAGCCGAAGGTCCCAGTTTGCTCCGGGGGGGGGGGGGGGTGTAATTTCTGAACCGGTTCCGTGAAACGTCTGTGAACTTTGCCCGCTGTAATTAGCTCCTCCCGTTCGTTAATGAGCAGGACACTCTCAAAATATATATATATTTCTTTTTTTTTTCCAGTGTGCGCGCCACGCCCGGGTGCGCAAATACAATAATTTATAAGAAATATGAACCAAGCTCGTTCAATTGAGGTTACTTATTTCTCACAAAACTGACCCAAAGTTATTTCCAACAAGAAAAAGTTTGTAAAAATTTTGATCATTATGAATCATATTTTTATTTTCTCTTTTTTTTTGTTCATTTTCGAATTTTTACAGCTTTACCGACCTTTATTTATAAATACTGTGATACATTATTTTTTATAATTTCCATCATTTCGGGAGATGAACAGGAAAAACGTTGATGTTCGAAGCTCCAGAAAACAGGTATTTTCAACACAAATTTAAACAGCGCTTTCCGTATACCATGAAGCTACTAAGTTATGCGTGTATGCGTAACTATGCAATGTATCTAGAGGGTCAAGTTATAATACAGTAACTTATATTGAATATAGTCAGTGTATGAACAACAACTTGGAGGAACAGTTGTATTTTGCGGAGGTATTTAGTAATAGAGATCTAAACTAAAGGCTATAATATTCTGAAGCTTATTAATTCGAAAATGTTGACAAATGCAATGGCAATGAAAAGGTTTTCCATTTTTGTTTGTTTGTTTGTTTGTGGTTTTTTTAATTATATTTTTATATGATATAAAAAAAGTAAAGCATTTGTCATTTATACTTCATAGATCGATTATGAATATAAATTGGCCAGGTTAGAGTTAGCATATAGTCTACAACATGTGACAAACTTTGCATTGTAAAACTAATGACAATAATTATGTTAGATACCGTAGGCTTACTTAACTTAGTAGCTCCATGGTACTACCACGCAGGCCTCCAGATTAAATTACTAAATAATCCACAAAATACACCTGTTCCTCCAAGTAAACTGATGTTCATACACTGACTAAGTTACTTTATTGTAACTTGACCTCTAGATACATTGCATATATAGCATACGCATAACTTAGTAGCTCCATGGTATACAGAAAGCGCTGTTTCAATTTGTTGAAATTACCCTGTTTTCTGGAACTTCTAACATCAACGTTTTTCATATTCATCTCTGGAAATGAATGAATTATAAAAAATATATCACAGTTTTTAAATATGAAGGTCGGTAAAGCTGTAAAAATTCGGAAAGGAAAAAAAATTGAGAAAATAAAATATTATTCATAAAATTCAAAATTTTCACAAGTTTTTTCTTGTTGGAAAATATATGTTCTTGGTCAGTTTTGTGAGAAATAAATAACTTTAAAGGGGAATCCAACCCAAGGAGAGAATCGACCTTACAGGAAAGAGGAAAATGAGACGAGCAATTTAAAAAAAGTTTCATCAAAATCGGTTATAAAATAAAGAGTTATGAAGTTTGAAAAGCCTCGTTGTACCTTCTATGGATATCCTCAAATTGGCAACAATGGCTTCACAATGGCTGATTTTTAGGACAACTCTCCATTTGTTTTGTACACAAATTACAGATTCTCCCCATTTTCTTCAAAAAATGTCCTTCTTATTCTGAGCTCAAAATATGTCATGGGAAAATTTATTTCACACAAACATATGTTGAGCTCAGAAGGAGTAAGATATATTTGGAAAGAACTTTTGAAATCTGAAATTTGTGTACATTAACGAACGGGAGGAGCATATTACAGCGGGAAGTTCACAAAGTTCACGGAAGTTCACGACCGGTTCAGTGGTTATGCTAATTATAGCATTTCAACATGGATCGCCCCCACGAAACGAGCGGTGAAACATACGTGCTCAATATACGTACCATACGTGACGACCAGACTTTGAATGAGTAGCCGGAGAAATTGACTCCGATGTGCAGGTAAAATTTGTCCTTTTCTGTTAATTGTGTTCCTTTCTATACAAGTCATTTATATTTACATATCAATCAATGTCGGATTCATTTTTGGGAGTGTAATTTTAGTTGATTTAACGTATTTTTAAGCTCATTTTTGGCTCGCATGACGTTGTTGTTGTGCGATGCCGACCAGAGTCTGCCGTTTACCGGTACTTTGCACAGTAAAAAAAAAATAAAATAAAATAAATACAATCGCACTGCTCAGCTAGATCTAGATCTATATGCAAACTTTCTATTTTGTCATAAAAATACAATTTTTCCTTATCATTATTCACTAGCTGAATGTTGCATGTTCCTTTAACTTAATGACATTTAAATCTATGTTCTCCTCGGATAATACAGGCGTCTGTTAAATCTTATTTCATGACAAGTTCACTGCGGCCGTCAAGTCAGTAAGCATGGTAAGCAAGATATCGAAGGCGGGGAGGGCTAGGGGTCTAGGCTCGAGGTCGTAAGTAGTTGTTTTTCTTCATGATTGTTGTTTATATTTTCTCTGGGAACAAGGGATCTTACACAAAATGTATTAAGAGGCCCTCGGGTAGTTATAAGTTAGAATTTTAGATCTTAAATTAAAAAATAAGAAATGAAGATTGTGTTTACTAAATTACAACCTCGTTAGTCATGTTTAATGCGATGTCCTTACAATTTTTTTCCTTGCTTTCTCTTTTGTGTAGATCTACAATCATGCCTACACATGTGTTGTGTTGAAGGCCACTATCAACTATTTCACCGAGTTCACCGCAGTCCCAGGTACTAAAAACGTAACGACCATGGCTCGATAGTACCAGGAGCTTCCTTGCTAGTAGTTTACGTCAGACTCATCCTGGGCACTGTACTGACCTACTTTACTGGTACCATAAAAGAATCAAAGAACCCAAGTCAATTTGGTTTTACATAAAATAAGTGCTATGTTCTACTTCTAATTTGAGACAGAAAGATCATGGACAAGATACCAAGATGAATTTGAGCTCAAGTGTCAGCACTCTACTTCAATCTTTGAACGGACTGGATAAAAATTGTTGGCCCTACGCTATTGGGACTGATATTATTGGATTCTGCAACAGGAATTTTGAGAATAGAGCCTGCATCTAAAAGAATGGTTCAAGAAAATATATCTATGCTGCTAGAACTGCAAAAAAAAAAAAAAAAACAAACAAAAGAATAAGATAAATAAATAAATAAAGGAGATGTGATAAATCACCTCTTTGTATATGATATCATCATGATTAAACATGGTACATAAAATCAGGACATTTAGAGAATTGACCATTCAGGGCCGCGGAGCGTTTTTGAAAGTGGAGGGGCTGAGCCGAAAGTGGGGGGGGGGGGCTGAACAGGCTAAAAAATCACAATGTTATGGTCATTTTTACTTTTTGTACACGTTGGCTGAAAAAAGTGGGGGGGGGGGGCTGCATCCCCCCCCCAAGCCCCCCCCCGGCTCCGCAGCCCCTGCCATTAATAGCTGTCATTGTAGACGTAAGTAACCATTCAGTTACGGATTCAGCCTGAGGCAGAGGTGTAGGTAGGTAAAATTAAATGTAGAAAATTAGCTGCACCGACATCATTGTCGATGCTGGATCCGCAACTAAATTATAACTGTTGCCTAATAAGAACTGTGAAAGAGAATTGAGATAGAGCGCAAGTATGAAAGAGAGAGAGATAATAGGAAAGAGAGAACAGATAGAGAGAAATGTCTATTGAAAGGGGATAGAGAATGAGTCTCGGAGAAAGAATCAAAGCATAACGACTTGACAAACACATCAGCAAATGTTTGAAATAAAAACTGTTCGAGTTGCACTTTCATCGTAAGGCCAAATCTTTTATTTGCATTCTTACTTTTTTTTTTTTTAATGCAGGTATATATTTGATTTCTTCCTGAAATGGCAATTTATAGAATTAACAAGATAAAAACATTGACGTATTGGAAAACAGCCCCCATTGACGTCACTATATTGGAACTGAAAAAAATCACAACTTTGTCATTGAGTATTTCATAAGGATTTGTTGGTTATGTGCTTTGGTTAGTTGTGGTTGATGTTCCATGTTTTGGAAGTTGTACGACATTTGTTCTGGTGACAATCCCTCCACAATAAGCCTTGACATCGGTGCGGATCCAGGTGGGCGCCCCCCCCTTTGATCTGAAAAACATTATTGATTGTACATAATAATCAGAAAAATTTCAGCGGATTACCTCTGTATCGGGCTTAGCGCCCCTCCTATTTTTAATCCTGGATCCGCCATGCCCAACATTAAAAAATCGTCGCCCATCTCGGATTAAACAAAAGCCTGGAGCAAATGTTGGTGTCAATTTATTTTGAAGAGATAGAGGTGTTTTAATATCTTTTTCTTCGAATGTGTAAACATAAAGAAAAAAAGAAAAAAAAAATGAATTACGGTTTTGAAAATGATGACTTCAAGATCATTGCAAATTGGCTATGTCACCAGGGACCAAAGGCATTTTATATTATTTTTTTAAGTAAAGGGTTAACCGAAAGTGTGTTTGTTGATGGGGGATGGGGGAGGAGTGGTGACTTACAATTATTTAGAAATAGATGGCTTTTGTACATTAGGGGGTTAACGCTTCCTGCAATACTCTGCGGCACCTAATCACTGACTTAGAATAATCAGTCCTCCAGTTTAAAAAGAATGTCAAGCTTCCACCCAGATCCCCATCCAAAATGTTTTTTTTTTCTCTCTCATTTAAATTTTATCTGCAACTGGAAGAAACTAAACATGATTGAGTCTCATTTTTGGACCCGATCATCCGACAATTGTCATTGATAAAAATAAGATTTTCATCCAACAATATTCCCGATATCAGCGTTTCCATATCATAAAAGTGAATATAACATTGAAGACAGAAAAGTGCAAGTACCTACTTATTCTCCACAACACTATTCCGCAGATCAAACGCTGCCGTATCAAAAATATAAATATAGAGAAACAAGTACATGCACATGAACACGGTCATTTTTTTTTGTCTGAAAAGTATGATACACAACAAACACGGAACCGTACAGATGGAACCGAATAGAAAAAAAAAAAAAAAAACAAACGGTTTCGTGCGAACAAGGTGTCGGATCACTACGTCTCGGAACCTATACCTTATTAAAATACGTAGACAAAATTTATTTGAACTATACGAAAGTCTCAAAGGTATGGAAAAATAATCCGGTACATCCTCACAATCAAATCAATATGAAGTTGGCGATTTCATTCGGTATTGGAGAACACTTAATCGTGTGAAACAAAGAAACACTCGTATTTGAAGTGCTTCAACTGCACTGAGATGTAGATCGCAAAGCAAAGCGTAACTAAAAATAAATTCAACTTCTTTCTTCTTTTTTTTTATTCGCTTCTGTAAAATTCTGAAGACAGTTTGCTGAAGGACCGAACGTTGTGACGTCTCGTGAGATTTGTTGCTAATTCTTGACATCATAATATACTGTGGTTTTATAATATTTCTTATTGCTCCAATTTTGTTGACGACATGCGCCAGGCCGGGTTCGATGTGAAAATTACGTTTTAGAGATACACTGCGGCTGTCGGATATTTTCTTACTGCTATATTGGAGGCGCGATATCTTACTCTAAAATATCATGAACTTGATTTCTATAGATACACAAAAAATGTAATGAATTGTACTCTTCAATTGAATCAAGGTTTAATGAGAAATTAAATATTTCAAGAGTAAAAACTATTGATCTGCGCTGCATGCCCGACCTTCTTGAAAAATCTTGTGATCGCGCGAGGGTTGAGGTGCGACAGTGCGGTGTATACATGTGTAGTCGCCGCTTTACGTCGTCTGCTATTATAGCAGACGACGCTCTATTGCGCCGGTCTGCGTGTTTACGTCACAACAATGTCCCGGATGTTCTCGTTTTTTTCAGAGGAGCTCGTTTTGACCCTTATACAAAAATGGAATTTTCTCTGCCATCTGATATGTTATAACTCTGAAAGCACTTATATTGATTCATAGATATTTCCTTGACTGATAAACACCTAGTTTATTCGAATTAAAAAGCATTTTTATTCCTTCTCACAGATTCTTTAATGAATCACTTGAATCGACTGATTGGTATGCAGTGTACAATAATAATGATGTAAATGTTTCCTTTAATAATTTCGTGGATACATTAATGCAAAATCTTAATTCTTCTATTCCAATTCGCCAGCGCAAAACAAATTATAAAAAATGTCCTAAGCAACCTTGGATAACTAAATCTCTTTAAACTCCATCAACAAGAAAAATAATTTATATTTTAAATACAAAAAACCCTACTATTCACTCCAAGTCAAATAACCCGGTACCGTAATTTTTAACAACTTCGCTCAGGCTTGCAAAAAAGAATTACTTTTATAATCAATTAGACATCCACAAAGGAGATATTAAAGTACATGGAAAATAATAAATAAAAAAAGCGTCAAATCCCATTCAAGTTTAATATTTGTTGGAGCCAAAATCCAAGACCCCCTTGTAATTGCGAAGATTTTAAAATTACTTTGTAAACATTGCCCAAAACTTGCCCAAAACATTCCCGATGCTGATTAGGTTTAAACACTTTAAAAAAGGCGAAACCCCTCGTCCGTGTTCCTGAATCCAATTCTAGAGCATGAAATGTTAGATATAGTAAAACCATTTGAAAATTAATAAAACCTGAATACGACTCCCCTGTCATGTTCCTGAATCCAATTTCAGAGCATGAAATTTAGATATAGTAAACAATTTGAAAATTAATAAAAGCCCTGAATACGACTGCATCACGACTTTCTATTTAAAAAAATTATAACAGAAATTAATCTCCCCTCACACATTATTTAACTTATCAATTACAAATGGTATCGTTCCCACCAAGATGAAAATTTCCAAAGTAATACCTGTTTTTAAAAAAGGGAAATGCTGAAGAAGTTGGAAGTATCGTCCCATATCGCTTTTAACGTCCTTTTCTAAATTCTTGAAAAACTTATTTACAAACGAACTATGACTTTCTTATTGTTTGATATCTTGTCAGGAACACAATTTGGATTTAGACAAAAACACTCCACAACTCACGCATTTCTCAAATTTTTAGATAAAGTAGCTCATTCAATTAACAATAAACTCCATACTATAGGAATATTTCTCGACTTCTCCAAGGCCTTTGATACTATTAACCATAAAATACTACTGCAAACTATCTCATTATGGGATTCGAGGAAAGGCCTTGGAGTGGTTCGACAATTATCTTACAGATAGAAAGCAATATGTTAGTATAAACAGCCAAGACTCTTATGAAAAAGCAATACCATGCGGTGTACCCCAGGGTTCATTATTAGGTCTCGCTGTTATTCATCATAATATATAAATGACTTCCAATATTCTTCTGAAATTTGTATTCTTTTTGCTGACGATTCTAATATTTCTATTCTCATCGAATCCGCAATCTCTTCTCAACATTGTACATGATGAAATGAAACAGGTTCAAAACTGGATCAATGCTGACAAATTACTTTAAATGTTGGTAAAAACCCATTATATGCTATTGAGTTATAAAGTAAAATCGCTACCTGGAAATGTTCTGATAAATAATACTACACTAAGTCAGGTTGAATCCACCAATTCCTTGTTATTAATATTGACTCCGACCTGTCATGGAAATAGATTTAGACTATTTGTGTAAACTACTTTCCAGAAATACTGGCATTTTATATAAATTAAAGCATGATTTTCAACTCGTATCCTTATTTCATTATACACGACTTAATTTTGCCATATCTCAATTACGACATCCTTGCCTGGGGTAATGGACTAAAACCAACAGGAGAAAAATTCTTATGATTCAAAACGAGCACTTAGAAACATTAACATGCTGATCCTTTCTCATACAAGACCATTGTTTCTTAAAAATAAATTGCTTCGTATCGACGATTTTTATTAAAACTTAGGAATATTCATGCACCAACTGTCTGTTAATGAAAACCTGCGGAAATAGCCAAACTTTGAACAGAATAGCTCAGTTCATCATACCTCACACGTCAACGTAATTATTTCATCACCACGTACACGAACTCTTTTTCCCAAAAACTATTTTATATACTGGTCCTAAGTTAGGCGAGGGATCAAAAATATCGATACCATGCACGCCGCGGCCAGGCGCGCAGGCCGACCAAGCTTGCATGCCCGCTGCGGCCGTATGGCAAGCCGTATTGATATAATTGTGATTTTGTGATATCACGAATTCGAATTACTGATATCACTAATTCGAATTACTGATATCACAATTCGATTTAGTGATATCACTAATTCCATTTAGTGATATCACCAAATCGAATTAGTGATATCACTAATTCCCATATGTTTTTCACACAAATCCCTTTTTGATATCAAGAAATAGAATTCGTGATATCACTAAATCGAATTCACTTGGTAATTTTTTTACTTTACTTTCTTTTTGCCGAACATACACTTTAATTTTTAGCATGATATTGTTGCCATAAATTCAGAATTAATTGCATATTATATCGGTAAAACACCTATTGGTCTACAACCTATTGTCTACTAGCCAATACATCTACATCCATTCAGTCTACAACCTAATCGTCCACTAACCATTTAGTCTACAGCCAATTGGTCACTACCCATCCGTCTACATCCAATTGTCCACTAACCTTTGGTCTACATCCAATAGTCCACTAACCAGTTGGTCTACATCCAATTGGTCCACTAGCCAGTTGGTCTAGATCCAATTGGTCCACTAGCCATTTGGTCTTCATCCAATTGGTCCACAAACTATTTGGTCTACAAACCATAATTGATCACTAACCATGTGGTGTATCAATTCTTCAATAGGGGAGGGAGCAAAATATTTCATCGAGTTCCCTCGATCAGTAACAGGTAAATTGGAAAGAATTCTTTGTTTTTTATAATTATTTGTTTGTTAATTTATTTTTATTATTATTTCTAGATCAAGTCAGTCATAGGCCTACTGTGTCAAATTGCTTCTTTAAAAAAAAAATTTGACCATTCCTCCTAATTAAAGACTCACATTGAGAAACATCGCAGGCGCGTATCCAAGATTTTGCACCCGGGGGGGGGGGGCTACGTGATGCTGGCGTCCCCAAAGGTGCACCCAACATTTTTCCCCCGTCACAACGGGCGACCAAAAATGTACATTCATATTGTTCACGTCACGCTGGCTGAGCGATAAGCTAAGGGGGGGGGGGTATTTTTTTGGAAATGGCCGCCATACATCAGTCGTAATAGGTTTAACCTAACTAGCTCGGGGTATTTTGGGAGTTGATATGGCCGGGGGGGGGAGGGGGCCTCCCAGGCCAATTGAGATCTCAACCGTCGACAGCGCGATCGCGCCGAAAATTGGCACGCATGTCGCCCGTGACCTATTCTACAAATTGTATAGTTATTTTTCATGAAAATTGTTAATTGTTAATTAATTACCCGGTATGCTAATTTATGCATAATTAATAACGGAAATCATACTCTTGCTCTATACCACTAAATAAAGCCCAAATGTGCTAATTTTTGGTTGAATATTCTTTATAGCATTCCTATCAATTCTACTTGAAAAAATTCGGTATCACAATTGATTCTTATGTATTTTATTGTTTTTGAATATTATGTTTTCTTTGTTTTTTCAACATTTTTAATATTTTCATTGTTTTTTTTATGAGATTTGTCGGGGACACTAAACAATCATATAAGCATAAATTAAGTAATTTGAATCAGTAAATGCAAAAAAAATTACTCGTTTTTAATTTTAGCTGAACACAGTGGCCTAGTAGACCAATTGGCCGTGGACCAAACGCCTAGTAGACTAATTGGTTGTGGACCAAAATGTCTAGTAGACCAATTGATGTGGACCAAACGCCTAGTAGACCAATTGGATGTGGACCAAACGCCTAGTAGACCAATTGATGTGGACCAAGACGCTTAGTAGACCAATTGGATGTAGACCATAGGTTGTAGACGAATATGTTACAAACCATTATATCAGCTCATGTGAATTTAAGAAATTCAGCTGATTTTTGATGATGTTGCCAATTGATTTTGGGAGAGAATATATCGTGCAGTTTGGAATTGACGTTGGCATGCTTGTATTTTCACAATAACAGCCACTTCCACTATCTGAATCAGTGTAGCGGTTTATAGCCACTTCGTCCAATGCCATTTCGTCCAATAGCCATGTCGTCCAATGGCAATCGGTCCAATGCCATTTGGTCCAAGAGCACTTAGTCCAAATAGCCATTTGGTCCATAGCCATTTGGTCCAAGAGCCACTTAGTCCAATAGCCATAGGATCCACATAGCCATTTGCGTCCAATAGCCATTTGGTCCAAGACCAAATGGCATTGGACCGATTGCCATTGGACGACATGGCTATTGGACGAAATGGCATTGGACGAAGTGGCTATAAACCGCTACACTGATTCAGATAGTGGAAGTGGCTGTTATTGTGAAAATACAAGCATGCCAACGTCAATTCCAAACTGCACGATATATTCTCTCCCCAAAATCAAATTGGCAACATCATCAAAAACTCAGCTGAATTTCTTAAATTCACATGAGCTGATATAATGGTTTGTAACATATTCGTCTACAACCTATTGGTCTACATCCAATTGGTCTACTAAGCGTCTTGGTCCACATCCAATTGGTCTACTAGGCGTTTGGTCCACATCAATTTGGTCTACTAGGCGTTTGGTCCACATCCAATTGTCTACTAGCACATTTGGTCCACAACCAATTAGTCTACTAGGCGTTTGGTCCACGGCCAATTGGTCTACTAGGCCAACTGTGTTTTCAGCTAAAATTAAAAACGAGTAATTTTTTTGCATTTACTGATTCAAATTACTTAATTTTATGCTTATTATGATTGTTTTAGTGTCCCCGACAAATCTCATAAAAAAAACAATGAAAATATAAAAATGTTGAAAAAACAAAGAAAAACATAATAATTCAAAAAACAATAAAATACATAAGAATCAATTGTGATACCGAATTTTTTTCAAGTAGAATTGATAGGAATGCTATAAAGAATATTCAACCAAAAAATTAGCACATTTGGAGCTTATTTTAGTGGGTTAGAGCAAAGTAGATTTTCCGTTATTAATTATGCATAAATTAGCATACCGGGTAATTAATTAACAATTAAACAATTTTCATGAAAAAATAACTATACAATTTGTAGAATAGGTCACGGGCGACATGCGTGCCAATTTTCGGCGCGATCGCGCTGTCGACGGTTGAGATCTCAATTGGCCTGGGAGGCCCCCTCCCCCCCCCCGGCCATATCAACTCAAAATACCCGAGCTAGTTAGGGTTAAACTATTACGACTGATGTATGGCGGCCAATTTCCAAAAAAATACCCCCCCCCCTTAAGCTTATCGCTCAGCCAGCGTGACGTGAACAAATATGAATGTACATTTTTGGTCGCCCGTTGTGACGGGGGAAAAATTTGGGTGCACCTTTGGGGACGCCAGCATCACGTAGCCCCCCCCCCCGGGTGCAAAATCTTGGATACGCGCCTGCCGATGTTCTCCAATGTGAGTCTTTAATTAGGAGAATGGTCAAATTTTTTTTTTAAAGAAGCAATTTGACACAGTAGGCCTATGACTGACTTGATCTAGAAAATAATAATAAAATAAAATTAACAAACAAATAATTATAAAAAACAAAGAATTCTTTCCAATTTACCTGTTACTGATCGAGGGAACTCGATGAAATATTTTGTCTGCCCCTCCCCTATTGAAGAATTGATACACCACATGGTTAGTGGATCAATTATTGGTTGTAGACCAAATAGTTTGTGGACCAATTGGATGAAGACCAAATGGCTAGTGGACCAATTGGATCTAGACCAACTGGCTAGTGGACCAATTGGATGTAGACCAACTGGTTAGTGGACTAATTGGATGTAGACCAAATGGTTAGTGGACCAATTGGATGTAGACGGATGGGTAGTGGACCAATTGGCTGTAGACTAAATGGTTAGTGGACGATTAGGTTGTAGACTGAATGGATGTAGATGTATTGGCTAGTAGACCAATAGGTTGTAGACCAATAGGTGTTTTACCGATATAATATGCAATTAATTCTGAATTTATGGCCCAATATCATGCTAAAATTAAAGTGTATGTCGGCAAAAAGAAAGTAAAGTAAAAAAATTACCAAGTGAATTCGATTTAGTGATATCACGAATTCTATTTCTTGATATCAAAAAAGGGATTTGTGTGAAAAACATATGGGAATTAGTGATATCACTAATTCGATTTGGTGATATCACTAAATGGAATTAGTGATATCACTAAATCGAATTAGTGATATCAGTAATTCGAATTAGTGATATCAGTAATTCGAATTCGTGATATCACAAAATCACAATATATATCAATACGGCTTGCCAACGCCCGCAGCGGGCATGCAAGCCTTGGTCGGCCTGCGCGCCTGGCCGCGGCGTGCATGGTATCGATATTTTTGATCCCTCGCCTAACTTAGGACCAGTATATAAAATAGTTTTTGGGAAAAAAGAGTTCGTGTACGTGGTAGATGAAATAAATTACGTTGACGTGTGAGGTATGAATGAACTGAGCTATTCTGTTCAAAAAGTTTGGCTATTTCCGCAGGTATTTCATTAACAGACAGTTGGTGCATGAATATTCCTAAGTTTTAAATATAAATATCGTCGATACGAAGCAATTTATTTTTAAGAAACAATGGTCTTGTATGAGAAAGGAATCCAGCATGGTTAATGTTTCTAAGTGCTCGTTTTTGAATCATAAGAATTTTCTCCTGTTGAGTTTTAGTCCCATTACCCCAGGCAAGGATGTCGTAATTGAGATATGGCAAAATTAAAGTCGTGTATAATGAAATAAGGATACGAGTTGGAAAATCATGCTTTAATTTATATAAAATGCCAGTATTTCTGGAAAGTAGTTTACACAAATAGTCAAAATCTATCTTCCATGACAGGTCGGAGTCAATATTAATAACAAGGAATTTGGTGGATTCAACCTGACTTAGTGTAGTATTATTTATCAGAACATTTCCAGGTAGCGATTTTACTTTATAACTCAATAGCATATAATGGGTTTTTACCAACATTTAAAGGTAATTTGTCAGCATTGATCCAGTTTTGAACCTGTTTCATTTCATCATGTACAATGTTGAGAAGAGATTGCGGATTTCGATGAGAATAGAAAATATTAGAATCGTCAGCAAAAAGAATACAAATTTCAGAAGAATATTGGAAGTCATTTATATATATGATGAATAACAGCGGACCTAATAATGAACCCTGGGGTACACCGCATGGTATTGCTTTTTCATAAGAGTCTTGGCTGTTTATACTAACATATTGCTTTCTATCTGTAAGATAATTGTCGAACCACTCCAAGGCCTTTCCTCGAATCCCATAATGAGATAGTTTTTGCAGTAGTATTTTATGGTTAATAGTATCAAAGGCCTTGGAGAAGTCGAGAAATATTCCTATAGTATGGAGTTTATTGTTAATTGAATGAGCTACTTTATCTAAAAATTTGAGAAATGCGTGAGTTGTGGAGTGTTTTTGTCTAAATCCAAATTGTGTTCCTGACAAGATATCAAATTCAATAAGAAAAGTCATAGTTCGTTTGTAAATAAGTTTTTCAAGAATTTTAGAAAAGGACGTTAAAAGCGATATGGGACGATACTTTCCAACTTCTTCAGCATTTCCCTTTTTAAAAACAGGTATTACTTTGGAAATTTTCATCTTGGTGGGAACGATACCATTTGTAATTGATAAGTTAAATATATGTGTGAGGGGAGATATAATTTCTGTTATAATTTTTTTTAAATAGAAAGTTCGTGATGCAGTCGTATTCAGGGCTTTTATTAATTTTCAAATTGTTTACTATATCTAACATTTCATGCTCTAGAATTGGATTCAGGAACATGGACAGGGGGTAGTCGTATTCAGGGTTTTATTAATTTTCAAATGGTTTACTATATCTAACATTTCATGCTCTAGAATTGGATTCAGGAACACGGACAGGGGGTTTCGCCTTTTTTAAAGTGTTTAAAACCTAAATCAGCATCGGGAATGTTTTGGGCAAGTTTTGGGCCAATGTTTACAAAGTAATTATTAAAATCTTCGGCAATTACAAGGGGGTCTTGGATTTTGGCTCCAACAAATATTAAACTTGTAATGGGATTTGACGCTTTTTTTTATTTATTATTTTCCATGTACTTTAATATCTCCTTTGTGGATGTCTAATTGATTATAAAAGTAATTCTTTTTTGCAAGCCTGAGCGAAGTTGTTAAAATATTACGGTACCGGGTTTATTTAGACTTGGAGTGAATAGTAGGGTTCTTTTTGTATTTAAAATATAAATTATTTTTCTTGTTGATGGAGTTTAAAAGAGATTTAGTTATCCAAGGTTGCTTAGGACATTTTTTATAATTTGTTTTGCGCTGGCGAATTGGAATAGAAGAATTAAGATTTTGCATTAATGTATCCACGAAATTATTAAAGGAAACATTTACATCATTATTATTGTACACTGCATACCAATCAGTCGATTCAAGTGATTCATTAAAGAATCTGTGAGAAGGAATAAAAATGCTTTTAATTCGAATAAACTAGGTGTTTATCAGTCAAGGAAATATCTATGAATCAATATAAGTCAGTTTCAGAGTTATAACATATCAGATGGCAGAGAAATTCCATTTTTTGTATAAGGGTCAAAACGAGCTCCTCTGAAAAAAACGAGAACATCCGGGACATTGTTGTGACGTAAACACGCAGACCGGCGCAATAGAGCGTCGTCTGCTATAATAGCAGACGACGTAAAGCGGCGACTACACATGTATACACCGCACTGTCGCACCTCAACCCTCGCGCGATCACAGATTTTTCAAGAAGGTCGGGCATGCAGCGCAGATCAATAGTTTTTACTCTTGAAATATTTAATTTCTCATTAAACCTTGATTCAATTTGAAGAGTACAATTCATTACATTTTTTGTGTATCTATAGAAATCAAGTTCATGATATTTTAGAGTAAGATATCGGCCTCCAATATAGCAGTAAGAAAATATCCGACAGCCGCAGTGTATCTCTAAAACGTAATTTTCACATCGAACCCGGCCTGGCGCATGTCGTCAACAAAATTGGAGCAATAAGAAATATTATAAAACCACAGTATATTATGATGTCAAGAATTAGCAACAAATCTCACGAGACGTCACAACGTTCAGGTCCTTCAGCAAACTGTCTTCAGAATTTTACAGAAGCGAATAAAAAAAAAAGAAGAAAGAAGTTGGAATTTATTTTAGTTACGCTTTGCTTTGCCGATCTACATCTCAGTGCAGTTGAAGCACTTCAAATACGAGTGTTTCTTGTTATCACACGATTAAGTTGTCTCCCAAATTACCGAATGAAATCGCCAACTTCATATTGATTTGATTGTGAGGATGTACCGGATTATTTTTTCCATACCTTTGAGACTTTCGTATAGTTCAAATAATTTTGTCTACGTATTTTAATAAGGTATAGGTTTCCGAGACGTAGTGATCCGACACCTTGTCTCGCACGAAACCGTTTGTTTGTTTTTTTTTCTTTTTCTATTCGGTTCCATCTGTACGGTTCCGTGTTTGTTGTGTATCATACTTTTCAGACAAAAAAAAATGACCGGTGTTCATGTGCATGTACTTGTTTCTCTATATTATATTTTTGATACGGCAGCGTTGATATCGGGAATAGTGTTGTGGAGAATAAGTAGGTACTTGCACTTTTCTGTCTTCAATGTTATATTCACTTTTATGATATGGAAACGCTGATATCGGGAATATTGTTTGGATGAAAATCTTATTTTTATCAATGACAATTGTCGGATGAGTCGGGTCCAAAAATGAGACTCAATCATGTTTAGTTTCTTCCAGTTGCAGATAAAATTTAAATGAGAGAGAAAAAAAAAACATTTTGGATGGGGATCTGGGTGGAAGCTTGACATTCTTTTTAAACTGGAGGACTGATTATTCTAAGTCAGTGATTAGGTGCCGCAGAGTATTGCAGGAAGCGTTAACCCCCTATGTACAAAAGCCATCTATTTCTAAATAATTGTAAGTTCACCACTCCTCCCCCATCCCCCATCAACAAACACACTTTCGGTTAACCCCTTTACTTAAAAAAATAAATAAAATGCCCTTTGGTCCCTGGTGACATAGGCCAATTTGCAATGATCTTTGAAGTCATCATTTCAAAACCGTAATTCATTTTTTTTTTCTTTTTTTCTTTATGTTTACACATTCCGAAGAAAAAAGATATTAAAACACCTCTATCTCTTCAAAATAAAATTGACACCAACATTTGCTCCAGGCTTTTGTTTAATCCGAGATGGGCGACGATTTTTTAATGTTGGGCAGTGGCGGATCCAGGATTAAAAATAGGAGGGGGCGCTAAGCCCGATACAGAGGTAATCCGCTGAAATTTTCTGATTTATTATGTACAATCAATAAATGTTTTTCAGATCAAAGGGGGGGGGGGCGGCCCCACCTGGATCCGCCACCGATGTCAAGGCTTAATTGTGGAGGGATTGTCACCAGAACAAATGTCGTACAACTTCCAAAACATGGAAACATCAACACAACTAACACAAAGCACATAACCAACAAATCCTTATGAAATACTCAATGACAAAGTTGTGATTTTTTCAGTTCCAATATAGTGACGTCAATTGGGGGCTGTTTTCCAATACGTCAATGTTTTATCTTGTTAATTCTATAAATTGCCATTTTCAGGAAGAAATCAAATATATACCTGCATTAAAAAAAAAAAAAAGTAAGAATGCAAATAATAAGATTTGGCCTACGATGAAAGTGCAACTCGAACAGTTTTTATTCAAACATTTGCTGATGTGTTTGTCAAGTCGTTATGCTTTGATTCTTTCTCCGAGACTCATTCTCTATCCCCTTTCAATAGACATTTTCTCTCTATCTGTTCTCTCTTTCCTATTATCTCTCTCTCTTTCATACTTGCGCTCTATCTCAATTCTCTTTCACAGTTCTTATTAGGCCAACAGTTATAATTTAGTTGCGGATCCAGCATTCGACAATGATGTCGGTGCAGCTAATTTTCTACATTTAATTTTACCTACCTACACCTCTGCCTCAGGCTGAATCCGTAACTGAATGGTTACTTACGTCTACAATGACAGCTATTAATGGCAGGGGCTGCGGAGCCGGGGGGGGGCTGGGGGGGGATGCAGCCCCCCCCCCCACTTTTTTCAGCCAACGTGTACAAAAACGTAAAAATGACATACATTTGTGATTTTTAGCCTGTTCAGCCCCCCCCCCCCCACTTTCGGCTCAGCCCCTCCACTTTCAAAAACGCTCCGCGGCCCCTGAATGGTCAATTCTCTAAATGTCCTGATTTTTATGTACCATGTTTAATCATGATGATATCATAATACAAAGAGGTGATTTATCACATCTCCTTTATTTATTTATTTATCTTATTCTTTTGTTTTGTTTTTTTTTTTTTTTTGCAGTTCTAAGCAGCATAGATATATTTTTCTTGAACCATTCTTTAGATGCAGGCTCTATTCTCAAAATTCCTGTTGCAGAATCCAATAATATCAGTCCAATAGCGTAGGGCCCAACAATTTTTATCCAGTCCGTTCAAAGATTGAAGTAAAGAGTGCTGAACACTTGAGCTCAAATTCATCTTGGTATCTTGTCCATGATCCTTTCTGTTCTCAAATTAGAAGTAGAACATAGCACTTATTTTATGTAAAAACCCAAATTGACTTGGGTTCTTTGATTCTTTTATGGTATCCAGTAAAGTAGGTCAGTACAGTGCCCAGGATGAGTCTGACGTAAACTACTAGCAAGGAAGCTCCTTGGTACTATCGAGCCATGGTCGTTTACGTTTTTAGTACCTGGGACTGCGGTGAACTCGGTGAAATAGTTGATAGTGGCCTTCAACACAACACATGTGTAGGGCATGATTGTAGATCTACAACAAAAGAGAAAGCAAGGAAAAAAAATTGTAAGGACATCGCATTAAACATGACTAACGAGGTTGTAATTTAGTAAACACAATCTTCATTTCTTATTTTTTAATTTAAGATCTAAAATTCTAACTTATAACTACCCGAGGGGCCTCTTAATACATTTTGTGTAAGATCCTTGTTCCCAGAGAAAATATAAACAACAATCATGAAAGAAAAACAACTACTTACGACCTCGAGCCTAGACCCCTAGCCCTCCCCCGCCTTCGATATCTTGCTTACCATGCTTACTGACTTGACGGCCGCAGTGAACTTGTCATGAAATAAGATTTAACAGACGCCTGTATTATCCGAGGAGAACATAGATTTAAAATGTCAATTAAGTTAAAGGAACATGCAAACATTCAGCTAGTGAATAATGATAAGGACAAAATTGTATTTTTATGACAAAATAGAAAGTTTGCATATAGATCTAGATCTAGCTGAGCAGTGCGGATTTGTATTTATTTTATTTTATTTTTTTTTTACTGTGCAAAGTACCGGTAAACGGCAGACTCTGGTCGGCATCGCACAACAACAACGTCATGCGAGCCAAAAATGAGCTTAAAAATACGTTAAATCAACTAAAATTACACTCCCAAAAAATGAATCCGACATTGATTGATATGTAAATATAAATGACTTGTATAGAAAGGAACACAATTAACAGAAAAGGACAAATTTTACCTGCACATCGGAGTCAATTTCTGCCGGCCTACTCATTCAAAGTCTGGTCGTCACGTATTGGGTACGTATATTGAGCACGTATGTTTCAACCGCTCGTTTCGTGGGCGCATCCATGTTGAAATGCTATAATTAGCATAACCACTGAACCGGTTCCGTGAACTTCCGTGAACTTTGTGAACTTTGCCCGCTGTAATATGCTCCTCCCGTTCGTTAATGTACACAAATTTTCAGATTTTCAAAAGTTTCTTTCCAAATATATCTTACCTCCTTCTGAGCTCAACATATGTTGTGTGAAATAAATTTTCCCATGACATATTTTGAGCTCAGAAGTAAAGAAGACATATTTTGAAAGAAAATGGGGAGAATCTGTAAATTTGTGTACAAAACAAATGGAGAGTTGTCCATAAAATCAGCCATTGTGAAGCCATTGTTGCCAATTTGAGGATATCCATAGAAGGTACAACGAGGCTTTTCAAACTTCCATAACTCTCTTATTTTATAACCGATTTTGATGAAACTTTTTTTAAATTGCTCGTCTCATTTTCCTCTTTCCTGTAAGGTCGATTCTCTCCTTGGGTTGGATTCCCCTTTAAAGTTATTTATTTCTCACAAAACTGACCCAAAGTGACATATATTTCCAACAAGAAAAAACTTGTGAAAATTTTGAATATTTATGAATAATATTTTATTTTCTCAATTTTTTTTCCTTTCCGAATTTTTACAGCTTTACCGACCTTCATATTTAAAAACTGTGATATATTTTTTATAATTTCATTCATTTCCAAGAGATGAATATGAAAAACGTTGATGTTAGAAGTTCCAGAAAACAGGGTAATTTTCAACAAATTGAAACAGCGCTTTCTGTATACCATGGAGCTACTAAGTTATGCGTATGCTATATATGCAATGTATCTAGAGGGTCAAGTTACAATAAAGTAACTTAGTCAGTGTATGAACATCAGTTACTTGGAGGAACAGGTGTATTTTGTGGATTTATTTAGTAATTTAATCATGGAGGCCTGCGTGGTAGTACCATGGAGCTACTAAGTTAAGTAAGCCTACGGTATCTAACATAATTATTGTCATTAGTTTTACAATGCAAAGTTTGTCACATGTTTGTAGACTATATGCTAACTCTACCTGGCCATATTTATATCATAATCGATCTATGAAAGTATAAATGACAAATGCTTTACTTTTTTTATATCATATAAAAATATAATTAAAAAAACCACAAACAAACAAACAAACAAAACAAATGGGAAAACCTTTTCATTGCCATTGCATTTGTCAACATTTTCGAATTAATAAGCTTTCAGAATATTATAGCCTTTAGTTTAGATCTCTATTACTAAATACCTCCGCAAAATACAACTGTTCCTCCAAGTTGTTGTTCATACACTGACTATATTCAATATAAGTTACTGTATTATAACTTGACCCTCTAGATACATTGCATAGTATACGCATAACACGCATAACTTAGTAGCTTCATGGTATACGGAAAGCGCTGTTTAAATTTTGTTGAAAATTACCTGTTTTCTGGAGCTTCGAACATCAACGTTTTTCCTGTTCATCTCCCGGAAATGATGGAAATTATAAAAAAATAATGTATCACAGTATTTATAAATAAAGGTCGGTAAAGCTGTAAAAATTCGAAAATGAACAAAAAAAAAAGAGAAAATAAAATATGATTCATAATGATCAAAATTTTTACAAACTTTTTCTTGTTGGAAATAACTTTGGGTCAGTTTTGTGAGAAATAAGTAACCTCAATTGAACGAGCTTGGTTCATATTTCTTATAAATATTTGTATTTGCGCACCCGGGCGTGGCGCGCACACTGGAAAAAAAAAAGAAATATATATATATTTTGAGAGGTGTCCTTGCTCATTAACGAACGGGAGGAGCTAATTACAGCGGGCAAAGTTCACAGACGTTCACGGAACCGGTTCAGAAATTACACCCCCCCCCCCCCCCCCCCCCCCCCCGGAGCAAACTGGGACCTTCGGCTTAAATCCATGTTGAAGGATTTTAAGAAAAATGTATTCAAAGTTTTTTTTTTCTAAAAAACGACCAGAAAGCATTGAAACTTAGGGGTTTCAATTTTGTTTAGCTCCTCATCAGAATGTCATATGAACGGGAAATTGTAATTTTTCCATCAAAAAGATTTGAAAGCAAGTCATACAAAATCATTCGAAATTTGACCATCAAGTAATGTGTAATCGATACAATGTAAATTGATACTAGACACCAAGGGGGCATTTCATCAAAGGACTTGTCGGACATTTTATCCGACAAATTTGCTCTTAGCCAATCAGATGCAAGCATTTCAATAGCTTATAAGTTTGTCGGATAAAACGTCCGACAAGTCCTTTCATTAAACGACCCTCTGAAGTTTAGGACCAATTTGGCCTCCATAATTTAAAGACCAATTTGTTGCCCAGCAACGAGTGTTGCCTAGTAAGTTTACATGTGAAAGAAAAATAAATTTGTATCTATATATCTATAGGCCTATATAATTCTGCTTCCCTCTCTAAGTTTAAGATAAATTTGGCGCCCCTAAGTTTAAGCTCAATTTGGCGCCATACATGCATATTTTATGTCCCTTTGTTTAAAATCAATGTGGTGCCCTTTAGTTTCAGTTCAATGTCAAATGCAAAAAAATGTAATGTGTAATTAAAAAAATGTATAAATGTATTGATGGTATCCCATAATATTAATTTTCGTTAGTGGAAAAACAAAAGCGAGCGCGAAGCGCGAGCGAAAATTTTGCAATGTAAATACAAACCAGGAGGCATAGAATTTTAAAATTTTGCTGTATCTAGATAGAGATCATAGTTAAAAGAATTGCAAATTTCTTGCCCCCATAGTTTAATGCCAATTCCGCACACTTCCATAAGTCTAGGATATAGTTGGAGCCCCTAAGTTAAAGATAAATTTGGCGCCCCTACATTTAAGCTCAATCTGGCATCCCTAAGTTTAAATTCGATTTGGCGACCCCTAAATTCAAGGTCGATGTACGCCCCTCAGTTTAAGTTCGGTCTCCTAAATTTAAGGTCGGTTTGGAGCCCCCTCCTACATAATTATAAGGTCGATTTGGCGTCCCACGTTTAAGGTCAAGAACTCTCAGATCCCCTCAGATCATATTTTTTCGGACCATTAAAGTCGATTTGGTGCCCCTATGTTGAGTTAAAATTGGCGCCCCTACGTTTAAGGTCGATTCGGCCCCCCTCTAAGTTTAAATTCGATTTGGCGATCCCTAAATTCAAGGTCGATCTAACGCCCCTAAGTTTAAGCTTAATATGGCGCCCCTACCTTAAGCTCATTTTGGCACCCCCGTAGTTTAATGTCGATTTTGGCCCCTTAATTTAAGATCGATTTTACGCCCTTAAGTTTAAGCTCAATTTTGGCGCCCCTGTAGTTTAATGTCGATTTGGCGCCCCCTAGATTTAAGGTCAATTTGACGCCCTAAGTTAGGTCAATTTGGCGCCCCTATGTTTAAGCTCACTTTGGCGAAATTGGCGACCCTTTTTGTTTTCTCTCTCTCCCCCGCCCCCCCCCCTTTCCCTTTCTCTCTCTCTCTCTCTCTCTCTCTCTCTCCTCATTTTCTGCCCCTTCCCCCTTTTCTCAAAGCAAGAGAGACAAAGCAAGAAAATTATCAGCGCCCTCACCTGACCATATTAGAGTTTGAAGATACATAGTCCCATATATTTATGTTTGTGTAAATACTTAAAAGCGTCAGCCCAAATATGAAAGATTTTTTAAATAAAAAAATCACTCTTATTCACGTTACCAAAATTCACAATATCAAGGTAGACATGCTACAAAACAAGATAAAAGAAACAAAATAAACACTGAAAATGCGTGAAGAAGACAAATTGGGTTTAAAATTAATATGTAATCTTCCCTCAAGTGCCTTAATTAGCAAATGAGTTTTTAAATGCCAATCGGGTTTGATTGTCTGAATTGTTAATTCAAAAGGTAGATTTAGGGGAAACCATGACCAAATGCGTAAGTAAAACATTTTAAATCTCATAAGATATTTTATTGAAGATTATGAAAAATTATTTCAGCCTTGGAGACAGACAAAGCGAGAAAAAAAACTGGCGCCCTGACGTGACAGTATTAGCTGCCGTCTTGCGTCGATGCCTATAAATATGTCAATATGGCCCCTACCACGTCGCGGCAATTGGTTGCGTACATTAGGAACATACGTGTGAGCTTTGAGAGAACGCAAAGGATTCTGGGATACGTGTCGAGGCTAGGTATAGGGATTGACGTCACTCAGTCTGCCGTGCTGTGTGTGTTGTGAGCGCGATCGGTATCTGATCGTCTTCTGATAAATGGAGAGGCAACCCTAAAATGGATTTTTGGGGGGTTTTGAGGTAGTAACATGGGTGAAAATCATATTGCATGATATTTGGGAAGTATTTAAGATTCATAAAATGTGAAATCTTCATGATTTCGCGATTCCAATAATTTTTCAATTCCTTAATTCTTTAAGTCTACGCAGTTTGGGTTCAGAAAAATCTCTTGGACCTGCTGAAATGTTTGTTTTTGAGGATGAAGTACAAATAGCATTAGAAACCAGAACATAAACCGGAAAGTGGTCTGAAATATCTGAGACAATAATACCAGATTTAACATTTGAAGTACCGCTTATGAAAATATTATCTATTGGCGTAGCTGATGATTCAGTAATTCTAGTTGGTTTAGTTATGGTTGGGGCAAAAGACTTTGATAACATAAGGTCCAAAAAATCTTGACAATGTGAACTTACTTGACATTGAAGTAAATTTAGATTAAAGTCGCCCATTATAATACACGTCTCATTTTGCAGGGAAGGTGAAGATAAAATAGCTTGTAATGATTCGATAAAGTCTTTAGAATTTGAAGTAGGTGGTTTATAAATTTCGCCAGCGATGATATTTTTCTTTCTTGGCAGTTTTATTTCAATAAAGATACTTTCTAGTGCATTCGATACTTTGCTTAGATCTGATTTCACATCGTAACTTAGATCATTAGAAACGTACAGCCCCACCCCACCGCCCCTTTTTTGAGTTCTGTTTTGACTTACAAAAGTGAATTCGTTCATGGAGAAAATTGAAGAGGGGGTGTCATTAAGCCAGGTTTCGGAAAGTCCAATGACTGATTTGTTCATGTTGTTGGGGTGTCATTAAGCCAGGTTTCGGAAAGTCCAATGACTGATTTGTTGGGTCTTAAATTATTTATAAAAGCATTTAATTGATCAAAGTTCTTATTTCGGCTTCTGATATTGTAGTGTAAAACAAGGTCATTAATCTGACTATAATTTATGTCTGTGGTGAATTTCTTTTCTGTTTTTATATAACCTGATGATGTGTAATCTGTTGGAACGTCTTCCAAATCAAAATCAAACTGTAATTCAGGTGTTATAAAGTTAACCTCTTCCTCTTGAAAGGAATTATCTGCAGCTTCCCTGTTGAACAAAGGGTTTGCAGCCAAGCTGTTGCCAAGGGACCGAATATCGGGCGCATTCCTGTGCATAGATTGATCAGAATGAACTGCACTCATCATGGAACATTATATACGTTAATATGTCGTTTACATCAAAGGAGTTAAATCCACATTCCACAAGATTGTGGCCAAACATAAGAATTATCGGACCCTGTAAATACATGTGCAAGTACAATAAAAGAAACAGAGGATTTGTATCAAGTATATTGATGCCATTGCGAACAGATAGTACATTTATACATGGTAATAAGTAGGGGAGACCGGGGACAAATGTAACACGGGGCAATTGTAACAGGGGCTCCCATTCCTAGCAGAAACACGCTATAATTTTAAAATTTGTACAGAGCATGCGTATTAAATCGCTCCACATGCTGTATGAGTTTTAGCAGATTTAACGGTTCGTGGAACTTTCTACAGCAGAAAAACCGTTCTTTGAGCAGGAAAGTAATATTTCACATTACCCATTGTTTTTCTTCTGGACAAATATGTGGATGAGCTACGGCTGTCATTTTTATATATTTAGAAATTATGTTCTTAGGCCATATTTTGCTAACGTTTCAACGATGAATACCTAAGCTAAGATAGAAAAAAAATCTCTCCAAGTATGGTCGCCTCTGTCAGGGGCAATTATTGTAACAAGCTGTTACAATTGCCCCTAAAGGACCATTTCTGTTAAAGTAACTCCCGTAGGAACTCGCGCGGTATTAAGCAGCTTTCGCTGCATCAACACTAAGCTAATATATAACCAATCAGGGGCCAAGGAGCGTTTTTGAAAGTGGAGGGGCTGAGCGGCAAGGGGTTGGGTGGGGGGGGGGCTGAACAGGCTAAAAATCACAAATGTATGGTCATTTGTGCGTTTTTGTACACGTTTGCTGACGAAAGTGGGGGGGGGCTTAGAAATGAGATTGCATAACTTTGAACGTATCCGTCAATCATTTATTTTATTTACAAGGAAAAAAGGGCCTTATATTTATAAGCTCAGATATGAGAATTAAATTACTTTGAACATATCTGTCCAATACGTTGTGTTGAAAAGGCAAAAAAATATTGATTTAGTCCAAAAAAAGGGTGTCTTTAGTTTGTTAATCATATGTTTCATTGTAATCAGAGCTTCAAGTTTTTTCTTTTTGTTTTTTAATAATTTATATCACTTTACTAGAAACGAAAAAGTAAACAAATATGAAGAGAGTGAACATTTGGTTCTTTTAATGCCAAAGTTGTAGATAGGAGTAGACTTGGAAATAAATAAAAACAGCAAAGAGTAGCCTCGTCGATAAGCTCAAGCATCAGAACTTCATAACTTTGAATGAATTATCAATTATAATGCTTTACAAAAACAAAAGGTAACCATATCTATAAGCTCAGACATGAGAATTACATAACTTTGAACATATCTGTCCAATACGTTTTGTTAGAAAGGCAAAGAAATATTGATTTTGTCCGAATAAGTGCCTCTAGTTTGTTTATCATTTGTTTCATTGTAATCAGAGCCTCAAGTTTTTTTTTAATTCTTGTTGTTTTAATAATTTATATCACTTTACTGATGAACTTCATAACTTCATATGTTTGAATGTATAGTCAATTATAATGCTTTGTTTACAATTACAAAAGGTAACCTTATCTATGAGTTCAAACATGAGAATTAGATATTAGATAACTGTCAACCTATAATTTGATTTGATTTGATTTGATTTTATTCGTCGATTGTACATGGTATAAAACAACAAAAAAAAACACTGACAGGATAGCCCATGAAATCCGAAAAGGCTTATTTTATAGGGTCCTATAAAATGAGAAAGAGATTACGGACCCCCCCCCCTGATTTGCTTTTTCTTATTAAAAAAAAAAACCACACACATTAAAAGAGAGAAAGAAGAGAGAGGAAGGGAGGAAAATTGAGAGGAGGAGGAAAGAGAGAGAGGGGAAGGGCAGATAGGAAAGTAAAAAGGTAAAGATGGAGTGAAAGAAGAACAAAGAAAGACAGAAAAAAGGAGAGGAGAGAGAGAGAGAGAGAGGGGGGGGGGGGGAGAGATTGGAGCCCCCATAAAAGATTAAGATATATTTTCAATATGATACCTGATATACGTCCAATGCGTTTTGTTAAAACAGGGCAAAGAAATATTGATTTTGCCAGAAAAAAAAAGTGGCGTAAGTTTTTAAGATTGATTTTACAACAAAAAAAAAGCTGTCATTTTTTTTTTTACTTCTTATCAGAAATGTATCACTTTATTTGGAAAAGAATGCGTTAAAGTCAAAAGGCGTAGGCCTAATATAAAGTGTTATACCACAGTTGTCAGTTTAAAGATATATTGGGTAGGTACAAAGTAGATAAAGATCCAAAATATGAATTGATGAAGGTTCTATAGTTCTACAGTTAAAAGGTGAAGCCCCAATAACCTTTAAAAAAAAAAAAAAAGATCATAACTTTTGCCCCATATCATGAATATAACAAATGGAAAACATAATATAAATGAGTCAAGCATTGTCATGTTTTATTATAATTAGCTTATGTGGTTAATGATGTTTAAATCTTGGATATGTCAAGTGCATAGCTTTGATAATTTTATGTGTTACAATTGCCCCTGGACACGGGGCAATTGTAATACTCGACCTCTTGTTTTGAAATGGTAATGGCTTCAAAATAACTTGTTGTACTTAGCCCAAACCTATTCATATGTCAAGCTAAGATATGCATATTTCATTTTATTTAGTTTTAAGCAAGTATTTGGCTTTAATAAAGTTGATAGGTTAAATTTGGAAAAAACTGTTACAATTTTCCCCGGTCTCCCCTATGCAAGGTAAACTAAGGTCAAGAGCAGCGAGTGATTGATATGTGAAATAAGTAAGCGTGTGGTAATACACGGAGCCCGTGACTCGGTTAAACATGTCATTGATAGATATAAAATGATCATAATACACGGATTGATTGGAATATCTAGTACGATGAAAGAGATAGGATGTTGTTTAAAAAGAAA
The DNA here is from genome assembly GCA_940671915.1 of Paracentrotus lividus. Classification (NCBI taxonomy): domain Eukaryota; kingdom Metazoa; phylum Echinodermata; class Echinoidea; order Camarodonta; family Echinidae; genus Paracentrotus; species Paracentrotus lividus. The sequence goes on from CALNVZ010001583.1 coordinate 144,896, forward strand.
ACACTTTTGCAGTATGAAAAAAGGAGACAAAGTCGGTAGTGTCCGACTCTCCAGAACCATAGTAAAAAAGAATTTACGGTATCATATAAGTGCGAAATGCGAATATATATATATACAGTGGTGGCCAAGATTATTAGAACACCGAGTAAATTTAAATCATTCTAGTTGTTTTGATTCAGTTGACCATTTAAATACCTTTAAAATGCCTGGAATGTCTACAAAAGTCATTATTATACTTTAAAAACTAAATAACATAGTCATGCGTTTGGAACTCGCATGACTATGACTATGACAGGATCAAAATGTCATAACGTTAAAAATATCAAGTCTCTCCCTACAAAAGTATACATTTTCTGAAAGGCAATTTCATGAGAATGTCAAAAATGTCATTCACAATACGATAGGGTGAAGTAGTAACATGTTTTGCGGGCGTTTTTTGAATTATTTGTGAGGGGCCCCAAATTTTTAATTTAGAGCCCCCATTTAAGTCCCCTTTTCCTCTCACCCTTAATATTTCAACATATTTTAATTGCTCATTAATTTCCTTCTAAAAAAATTATATTTACAAGGAGTGTCTTCATTTAATGAAAAAAAAAAAAAAAGTCTTAACCTTCAATGGGCATGGTTACTTTGGTCATCTCACCACCAAGTGAGGGGGCGAATCCACCTATCCCCATTAGACCATATTTTCTGAAATTTGGCAGGTATTTGAGGTATATTAAAATGAAAAAGCCTGCTAATTTTCAAACTTCTACCTCAAATACTTTTTGAGCAATCGGCATATGTAATTGGCATTTTACTTTTTGGCATTTGGACTACATGTTTAATACACAAGTCTATGGGGAAACCAAAAGCGCATAGCGCAACTATTTATAATGCTGCGCATTACCAGATGGTCGAAACTATATCAATTTGGTATCAAAATATACGTAAGACCTTATTGTAAAAAGACATGAAAGCTCATGGCACATAAACGATATCTTCAATCGTATTTCGGCAAATGAACTAGGGCATTGATAATCCCATGTAGTCTAATACACTGTGTTTCTAAATCTTCACATTCAATGAATGCACGAATAATACGAACGTGATGATACTCTTATTGGTCTAGATCAATATATCATCACTTGTAATCAACCAATAGTTAACAACATGTATAATTAGACGTTTAACAACGATCGGAGGGTATTGGAGGCTTTGAAGTTTAAGAAGTATCAGATATTTAAATTATTGGTCGACATTAATTCCATTACGCACCTCGTCATATATTTTATTTGCATATATCTTGGTATATGTTTAGAACTCATAATATATAGATGAACTTAATTTGTTACGCTATTATTTACAAACTTTTGTTATATTTTCTTCTCCTCTCGTTTTAGAGAGAATTAAATCAAAGTAAAGTACTCGGATATGTTCACACACGCGTCAACATTCTCCCTCTCCTCCCTCCCCTTCTCTTTTCTCTCACTACTCCCTTCTCTCTCTCTCTCTCTTTTCTCTCTCACTCTCTTTCTCTTGGTCACGGCAGAACAACTCCGAAATCCACACTTGATTACACGCCCTCTATATTTCAATACTTCAAAACAACATAATAAACACAAACATGTACAACTCTCCACGGCCTAATAAGGTAAACAAATACTTGTACATATTATTTATTTTCTTTACTTTTTTTACAATATATATATACTTCTTGCTCAGAAAGTTGGATATTTATTTATGTGATCCAGCAACACCTTTTTGCTCCGGTTTTAATTTCTTGAAATTGTTTGTCCCCACTTTCACTTTTCGCGGGCCTTGGCTATATCTTGGACATTCCCCTAACCACTCTCGGTAGTTGAAAAACAAAAACAGTTGTCAACCCCCACAATGCCCATTTTTGCGATTTTTTTTTTCTCATTTTGGGCCCCTTTTTGTTTACCCGGCTGACCAAGGCCCCTTCGGTCCTACCCCCACGAAACGCGACTGAGGTATAGGGTTGTAACGTTCTTAAAGTTAAATCTGCGCTTATGGTCACAGACTTCGATTTCTTGTCGAGGGAAGGGTCAAAGTTTATATCGATTGTTGCTCAAAATTGATTTTATTCATTTTTACAAAGATGAAATTTCTACTTCCCAAAAATGTATTGTAGAACCGAAGCCAAACAGAAATCATAATGAAAAAGAGACTACAGGCAACATTTACAACCGTCTCATTCAGGCTGAAACAAAATTCGGTGGGAAATGATAATAATTAATTATCAACATGGTTGTTTTCTATTTCCTTTGTTTTGACCATAAAGGGAGGATGGAATCACTCAGTTTTTCACCGATCTCACTTTTTATTTCAACCCCTCGCCTAGACAAGGGACCAAAGCCTGCGACCTTAAATTTGATTTAATTTCAAGAAAATAAACACCCCTATACTTCAGACGCGTTTCGTAGGGGTAGGATGGAGGGGGTTCTTGGTCAGCCGGTAAAACGAATAAGGGGCCCCAAAATAAGAAAAAATGGCAAAAAGGGCATTGTGGGGGTTGACAAACTTTATTTATTTTTTCATTCCATGGAAAGGTTAGGGGGGACGTCTTAGATATAACCAGGGACCAAAAGTGAAAGTGAGGACAAACAATTTCAAGAAATTAAAGCCGGAGCAAAAAGATGTTGCTGGAGCACACAAAAAATATCCAACCTTAATGAGCAACAATGTAAGATAAGATGTTGGTGCCTGATTTTGTTTGGATGATTTACTTTTATTTATTATGGTTTTTGTTCCTGTTTGTTATGATTTTCTCTTCAGAAATCCTGATGAAGGCAAATAAGCCGAAAGCTTGATTAAAGATTCAAAGTCCAGCAACTTCCAAGCTTGTCCTAGATTTTTTTATTCATAACACATATATCATCTGGACAAAACGTCGTCATGTCCAAAAAGTTGAGTTTCTTCGCACTTATATATATATATATATATATATATATATATAATATATATATATATATATATATATATATATAGATATATATTTTAACATAAACAGTATCGTAAAGGGCAAAATTTACGTTGAATTTATGTTAGTACCTTCCAAAAGTTAAAAGCCGCGGCCGCCGCGCTAACGCCGCAAAGCGGGCTTATAGGCAGAATATACCATTCCCCTATTTTTCTTCCATTGACTTAATTGAGGGGATTAGTAAAAGCTGGTATAAAGCGCCCACGCAGCGGGCCGCGGCTTTAACCCCCGGGTAGGCACACTTAGTGTAAAGCTATCTTTGAGATCTTTTGTTGTTAACAACAAATGAGTTAACACATATTTACATTTACGTTGAGTTTATTGGTGTACAAACTAATTGAAAAACGAGTAAAAGGCCAAAGGAATACAAAGTTCTAAATCATGTTGCAGGCATATCCTGGAAGTTTGAAAAAGAAAAAAAGAAAAACAAAAAACACATGTGTCAAGAATAGATATTTGACACAAGCTCTTTCGATTTAGAAAATTGTGAATTTCTGAAAGTATTTAAGCATTCTTTGAGACCTTTTGCCTTAATAGATTTTTTTTTTTTTTTTTTTTTTTACACTGTAGCCATACATAATAGCCTTACCATGCGAAGTATATAAATCCTGTAGGCATGATAGGATTATACTTTAATCACAATAAAAATAAAGACTCAATTTAATGTACAAAAACCAGAGTGAAAAAGTAGCACGTATACAATTTCGAAATTCAAGATTGGCAGAAGTTATCATGTAATAAGGTATACATAAGGAGATATGGAATGGCAATAATGTATTCATCGAGCTAAAGGACTGCTTATGTCATAAACCATTTGCAGGAATATTGATAATGATAAATATGGCAAAACTAGAATTAAATTCAGGAATTCAGGTGATAACAGACCAAATGAAGAGTATTCACTGAAAACCTAACCTCGTCCGTCAATGGACCGACTAGCTTTAAAGCTAGTCGGACTAGCATACAAGACGGACTAGCATACACCTGAATCTACATCTCTCAACTTGACGGACGAGCTTTAAAGCTTGATGCTAGTCCGTCGACGTGACCGACTCGGTTAAAAAAAAAGTAGGTAGGACGGACAGTTTACCCATTAAAATGACTGACTAGCTTTTGATACAAATAGTTGCAATGTCGTTTCAATGTACCTACTCTATTTATTCTGTTTCCGAGCATAAAATCAAGTTGATACATTCTGAAACAAAGGTTGTTTTTGGCTTGACAATCTGAAAGCTTACGAGACATAACATCTATTATGACAAGTCAAATACCCACGAGTACGGTAGATTCCAAATATTGTTCTCCATTCTTCAATTACGGCTAATTGAATACCTTGTTACTATAGAACTCAAGAACCCGGTATTTTCTTACAGATGTGTCTGGTGTGATATGCCCGGCTTGGCTTGGATCAAATAAGAGTTAAAGACGACATAAGCCCGTAATGCTGACAAATGAGAGTTGACATGCGACATAACATCAATCATGAAAAGTATGCCATTCACGAGTAGGTAGAATAATTGTTCCATCTTTAATTACAGGCTAATTGAATACTTCGTTACTATAGAACCCATGAACCGTCTATTCTTATAGATTGCAGGTGAATGCCCGGCTTAGCAACAGCAGTGAATTTCTATTCTACTGCTGTTGCTAAGCCGGTACAATTGGTTGAATAACATGCGCATTGCGAAAAGGACATCACTATTAGTTGCACTATTTTTATGTGAATTCCATTTCATGAGCAGACTATACAGACGGAGACTCGATATACCCCGTAAAGCTTAAGATTTTGATTATAATGGCGATCACCTTCGAGTGAAATGACTGTGTGAGTACTTCTTTTTTAATTCCTTATGTTTCAGTTCACAGATAGCGTTTTTTTTTTTTTTACATAGATTAATGCTATAATCACCAACGCGAAAAATTATGTCTTGCCAAATCAATTTATAAATTGCGTGTATTTACAACGATAATGAAAATCATATTAAATTATGAAAATCGAAATTTTAATTTAATGATAAATATAGGCGCCACTTTCTTTAGATTACTTGTATCTGAAAGAAAAGAATATTGGATTAGAGGCACGACTTTGGGATTCTGAGGTGGCTCTCAAGGATAAGTGTATAGGCCGAAAATGCAAAAGCAGGTAGGCCTACACAAAAAAGTACTGATGATGAAGCCATGGCGGCGACCCCTGGCCCCTTGCCCCCATTATTTGATAATTGCCATAATGTTAACTAATTGTGCCTCCTGTATTAATTCATGTCTTCTGATTTATGTCATCATAAAAGATGTTTTGGTTTTTTTTTTGCTTGAATTCTTGCGAAAAATGCATGTTTTTTTATCGTATTTTTAAAATGTCTTCTAATATTTCAGATTTGACGTCTCTGACAAGCTGGTGAAGCCATATTAACCTCGTCCGTCATGCTAGTCTGTCAAGACAGCAGCAAGAACATCGCCGCAGAAAGCGTGACGGACCAGCTTTTAAACCAAGACCAAAACCAAGTCCTGCTCAAAAGCTCGTCAGTCTGGGCATTACTACGACTAGCTTTTATGCTAGTCCGTCAACTAGTCGGTCACGACGCGACGAGCTTTAAAATTAGTCTGTCGTGACCGACTAGCTTTAAAGCTAGTCTGTCATGACCGACTAGCTTTTTAGCTATCCGTCGTGACGGACGAGCATTAAAACTAGTCCGTCTTGACGGACTAACTCACGGACTAGCTTTCAAGCTAGTCCGTAGAGACGGACGAGTTTTAAAGCTAGTCCGTAATAACCGGGTTGTGTTAAAGGAAAGCTAGTCCGTCGTGACCGACTAGCTTTAAAACTAGTCAGTCTGTGCATCACTACGACTAGCTTTAAAGCTAGTCGGTCTACCCGTTTAGGTTTTCAGTGTTGGAAACTAACATTTGGCCACAAATTTCGAGAGATTGACAAAAATGAAAACGTTACCATAGCCAGTTGTATTGCTTTTTATTTTTATATTTTTCGAATGAATCAAAGCAGTAAACTTAATTCGCCAGGCAAACCTACATGATATTAAATTACATATATACTCAGCTGACAATGCATTCAGAGTGTGTATTTTAGGGAAACTAAAACAATATCATCACTTTTGAGCTGACCTGTGAGATGTGCACTAAAACAAGAAAAGAGTAGACGAATCATTCATCATTGGAGACCGTGAGAGAGGCACCATTCACAGGGATTTCGAAATTGTAGACGTTGCCACCACTCCCGCTTGATGAACGCGACGCATTGTTGTCGAATATGTCAAATTCGAATTATGCAAGAGTGGGTATAAGACTGAAACAACACAAGTGGACAAAAAACAACGCCACCTGAATAAAATGCATAACTTTTTAAGGAAAATGTTTTGAGCCAAAGATCTTGGCAAGGTGTTGTTACAGTTATCGACTAGATTCTGTGTAAAATTATAATGATTCGTCAAGTTTATCGACGAATGAGTAGACACCAAAAGTGAATTGTCGCTGTGTCACTGACAAACCTAAAAAGGACTCTTAATACTTTGAAAAGTGATATTTTGTCTTTGACGTTGCTCACTCTTGCCTGACTCTACAGATCTATCTCATTTTCACACAAAATGTGGTTAAAAGTTGTAACAGCACTCCTGCCACGTTATAAGCGCGAGACATTTTCCTTAAAAAGTTATGCTTTTTTTAGGATAGAGTTTCTTTTTTATAGCTTTTTGCTGTTTTGATTTTACTCCAACTTTTGCACAATTCAAAATTTACATGTTTGCAAACAATGCGCCGTGTTCATCCAAGCGAACACAAAATTGGTACCAAAGATGCAGGAAAAGTTGAAGAGTTTAGTGAAGAAGTACTTAAGTCACATAATACTAGTTCTGAGATACAAGGGTTTGAATATTTCAAACTACCTGCACATCACAAATTTTTGAATTTCAGATTCAAACTTTGTGGAGTTGATTTGTAAGGGATGAGAAGCATACGTGGCAAATTTCAGCAATTTTTTGCTTATCGATCTCCGATAATCAATAAGCCGGAAGTTGGACTTAGGTACTTCTTCCAATAACACTATGGACTTATGTACTTCTTCCACTAAAACCGTGGACTTAAGTACTTCTTCCACTAAAAATCATTAATTTTATGAAATGGGGGTTTCCTGTTTGGGCAATTCATTTTTGTTTTGTCCTTTTTAACAAAACTAAACACATCCTCTTGATTTCATATGTTGTGAGTAACTTTTCTGAATGTATATACCCTATATAACGGGGGGGGGGTTCAATACCATTAAAAAAATGGGGGCTCCTTTAATAACAAAATAAATCCTGCGCGGACCCCTGCATCTGCGCCTGTCAGACATAGTTTATAAGAGCGGGCCATTTGCCCTTTTGTAGCACTATACTGAAACCTATTGGAATATACATGTGGGGGTGCAGTGGTATACCTATTTTAGGGCACATTTTTTTTCATTTTTGTGCTTAACGGGCAGCCCCCTTTCCCCTGGATCTGTGACTGTCTGACACCAATACATACAAAATCCTAATGAGTTAAAGAAGAAAATTTCAATGAACATTTTCATGGGGGATGGAAAAAATGCCTACCCTACCATTTTTTTTAAAATATTTTTTTTTTGGTCGGGGGGGGGGGCTTTTTTTTTTGAAGGGGGCGGGCACTTTCAGACCCCTCTCGTATCCGCGTAGGAAAGTTCATCATTTGACTTAAACTGCAACATTGCAGTGAAAACTTGCGTATATATATGAACCTTGACACATCCCAATTTTGTTATTATTTATTTTAATTTCTGGGTCGTCGTGGGGGGGGGGGGGGTTGAAAACTGATCCATAGCTCCTCCCCACCTTGTTTCAGATTTTAAACGTCAATTTTTTTTTTTTGTTCATAATAAACGTACATGTCCTACCCTACTCAGAAACACACTGCCTATGGGGTTGCTCTTACCCCCCCCCCCCTGCCCATAAAAAAAGAAGTTTTTTACCGCCCCTACCAAGCATCCCCTCACTTGCTGTCAGCCAGATTTGAGTAAAACATCTTCTGGGTCTCCTAATACCTAAACATTGGCAGAGCTGCCCCATCCCTCTCCCTTAAAAAATCTTTGACCCAAGCTGGGTGGACTTAGGTACTTCTTCCACTAAAACTTGGACTTAAGTACTTCTTCCACTAAAAATTTGGACTTAGGTACTTCTTCCACTAAAAATCATCATGTTTTGAAAAGGGGGTTTCCTTTTTGGGGCACTTAGGATTTGAATTTTTCAAAACTGACTCTTGCACACCAATTTTCTGATGGTGTATACATAGATATTATCAAATAAACTCATATTTGAAAAAATGTGACTTAAGTACTTCTTCCACTAACTCTTCAGTTACTCTTTCGGAATATGTATAATAATTGGGGTTTATAAATTGGTTTTCTCTATTGACATTTCTCTAGGTGTCTAGTTTTTTCTGACTCACTCGAATTTTCAAGCCAATTTTGAGAGTACAAATCGACGTCATCGGTGCAAAGTTTTGAAATAACTGATAGATTTTTAGTTTTTGTATTATCATTTTTGTTATTTTTAATTATGGGTTTGGATTTAAACGTATTAATTTTCCCCTTAACAATATATATATATATATATATATATATATATATATATATATATATTATATATATATATATTGTTAATGAACATTGACGTTTTATTGTTTATGTGTATGGCTCTGTAAAGAGTTGAATATTTAAATAGTGGAAAATTTATATTTTATCCCTTCCCATTATTACAACTTTTACCCCTCCCAAATAAGGAAAAAAAAAAAAGAAAAGAAAAAAATAGTAATAAGAAAAAGATTGATGCGCATGCACCTAACGTGAGACCTTTGCGCATGCATGTAGCGGGATATCGGAATCAAATTCAACGTTTCATTGCTTTTGGCCAAATATGGACACTTCACATTTGTGAAAGAAAAAATTCGTGGAGCTATTTAGGAGATTAATTCAAAAGAATAAAACTCCCTTTCCACCTCCCTGGTTAATTGTTCCCATCCCAGGCCACTGAATTGTTAATGAATAGGACGTGATATTTAAAAATGCATGACAAGCGACAATGCACAACTCTCGGCAGTCAAAGGATAAAGCGGCTACAAACAATCATTGTTGCGTCATTATTTCAATGGATTTCCGGTTTTATCGTGTGCATTTCAGTGCACTAGAAACTTCCAGCTGTACGGAAGTTGTACACGTTTGGGATGTTTTTTTCGTGCTGGGAGATTTTTCTCGTTCGGTGCTATTGTTCGATTCTATTGTCAATTGCCGTACAACTCTAAACGCCGTAACAGAATACGGGCCAACGACTTTGTGTAGATTCAGGTGTTCTAATAATTTTGCCCACCACTGTATTATAGAATATGACATAAAAAGAAAACACAGGGCATCTTAGTATCAAAGCCAAAAACCAGTGCCAATTGCAGGCGAGTGCCAGGTAACAAAAGACCCAAATTACGCATTCCAGAAGACAGAACGCGAACCGCTTGCATTAAAACCTGTCAGGCTGGATAACGAAAAGCCTAGCAAAGAAAGCGCGCGATCGATGACCGACATCACGATCCCGAACCCAAAACCAGCGACACAGTTGCTACCCACATAGAATCCGCGCTAGTCCGGCTAGACACGAAAAAGCCCTGTTCAGTAAACACGTGAGATCAATTAACATCTAAATGGTCAAGTTTAGATGATAGAGCTATTATGTAACAACAAAAATGTATAACCAAGCATGTATAAAGAAAAAGACACAATGCTGATGATGTTACTCTGGTGTCGGAATATTTAAAGGTAAATAAAAACGACTCAGCATTTTACTGTGGGATTTATGTTGTGGCATTATGAACTGAATATATTGTAGAATATAAACATACAAGAACAGTGTATCGAATATATTGTAGAATATAAACATACAATAACAGTGTGTCGTGAAATAAGGAATTTCCTAAAGATATAATGACTTATGTACCATCGACGTCAGTTCAATAGTAAAGAGTACAGTGATCAGTACACGGTAAAGGTCGTTTAAAATATTACACAGAATGGTACCAATATCCAAAAAAAGAAGAAAAGGGAAAAAACGGTGTGCGTGTGTGTGTATGTGTGCGTGTGGGCGTTTTTTATTCATAACACACACACACACCCACACACACACACACACACATATATATATATATATATATGTGTGTGTGTGTGTGTGTGTGTGTGTGTGTGTGTGTTATGAATAAAAAAAGTCTAGGACAAGCTTGGACGTTGCTGGACTTTGAATCTTTAATCAAGCTTTCGGCTTATTTGCCTGCATCAGGATTTCTGAAGACAAAATCATAACAAACAAGAACAAAAACCATAATAAATAAAAGTAAATCATCCAAACAAAATCAGGCACCAACATCTTATCTTTATATAATGTATAAAATAGGAATGGAGAGTTGTGTTACGTGTTTGTGTTTATTATGTTGTTTTGAAGTATTGAAATATAGAGGGCGTGTAATCAAGTGTGGATATCGGAGTTGTTCTGCCGTGACCAAGAGAAAGAGAGTGTGTGTGAGAGAGAGAGAGGGGGGGGGGGGGGGGTAGTGAGAGAAAGAGAAGGGGAGGGAGAGAGAGGGAGAGGGAGAATGTTGACGCGTGTGTGAACATATCCGAGTACTTTACTTTGATTTAATTCTCTCTAAAACAAGAGGAGAAGAAAATATAACAAAAGTTTGTAAATAATACCGTAACAAATTAAGTTCATCTATATATTATGAGTTCTAAACATATACCAAGATATATGCAAAATAATATATGACGAGGTGCGTAATGGTTTTTTATTCTCTCATGCACCACGCATTTCACAGATTGAAATCTTGTGCATTTTGAGAACGGGTTTGCAATGCATTTTTTGCAATTGTTTTCTATTATTTACCAATTACGCAGTCATAAGGATTATATTGCAAAAATGTACATATCAATAGCACTAGTGATATTATTCATTGTTATGTCAGTACATAGAAATCGTATGAAAAATAATATTAAACTCCATACATATCAGCGCGGATGATTAATTAAGAAGAATGTTTTACACCACAATATAATACAATTATGTCAAAATGATATGCAGTAGTACTAATACACTGTGTTTCTAAATCTTCACATTCAATGAATGCAACGAATAATACGAACGTGATGATACTTCTTATTGGTCTAGATCAATATATCATCACTTGTAATCAACCAATAGTTAACAACATGTATAATTAGACGTTTAACAACGATCGAGGGTATTGGAGGCTTTGAAGTTTAAGAAGTATCGCAGATATTTAAATTATTGGTCGACATTAATTCCATTACGCACCTCGTCATATATTATTTTGCATATATCTTGGTATATGTTTAGAACTCATAATATATAGATGAACTTAATTTGTTACGCTATTATTTACAAACTTTTGTTATATTTTCTTCTCCTCTCGTTTTAGAGAGAATTAAATCAAAGTAAAGTACTCGGATATGTTCACACACGCGTCAACATTCTCCCTCTCCCTCCCTCCCCTTCTCTTTCTCTCACTACTCCCTCTCTCTCTCTCTCTCTCTTTCTCTCTCACTCTCTTTCTCTTGGTCACGGCAGAACAACTCCGAAATCCACACTTGATTACACGCCCTCTATATTTCAATACTTCAAAACAACATAATAAACACAAACATGTACAACTCTCCACGGCCTAATAAGGTAAACAAATACTTGTACATATTATTTATTTTCTTTACTTTTTTTACAATATATATATACTCTTGCTCAGAAAGGTTGGATATTTATTTATGTGATCCAGCAACACCTTTTTGCTCCGGTTTTAATTTCTTGAAATTGTTTGTCCCCACTTTCACTTTTCGGGGCCTTGGCTATATCTTGGACATTCCCCTAACCACTCTCGGTAGTTGAAAAACAAAAACAGTTTGTCAACCCCCACAATGCCCATTTTTGCGATTTTTTTTTTCTCATTTTGGGGCCCCTTTTTTGTTTACCCGGCTGACCAAGGCCCCTTCGGTCCTACCCCCACGAAACGCGACTGAGGTATAGGGTTGTAACTGTTCTTAAAGTTAAATCTGCGCTTATGGTCACAGACTTCGATTTCTTGTCGAGGGGAAGGGTCAAAGTTTATATCGATTGTTGCTCAAAATTGATTTTATTCATTTTTACAAAGATGAAATTTCTACCTTCCCAAAAATGTATTGTAGAACCGAAGCCAAACAGAAATCATAATGAAAAAGAGACTACAGGCAACATTTACAACCGTCTCATTCAGGCTGAAACAAAATTCGGTGGGAAATGATAATAATTAATTATCAACATGGTTGTTTTCTATTTCCTTTGTTTTGACCATAAAGGGAGGATGGAATCACTCAGTTTTTCACCGATCTCACTTTTTATTTCAACCCCTCGCCTAGACAAGGGACCAAAGCCTGCGACCTTAAACTTTGATTTAATTTCAAGAAAAATAACACCCCTATACTTCAGACGCGTTTCGTAGGGGTAGGATGGAGGGGGTTCTTGGTCAGCCGGTAAAACGAATAAGGGGCCCCAAAATAAGAAAAAATGGCAAAAAGGGCATTGTGGGGGTTGACAAACTTTATTTATTTTTTCATTCCCATGGAAAGGTTAGGGGGACGTCTTAGATATAACCAGGGACCCAAAAAGTGAAAGTGAGGACAAACAATTTCAAGAAATTAAAGCCGGAGCAAAAAGATGTTGCTGGAGCACACAAAAAATATCCAACCTTAATGAGCAACAGTGTAAGATAAGATGTTGGTGCCTGATTTTGTTTGGATGATTTACTTTTATTTATTATGGTTTTTGTTCCTGTTTGTTATGATTTTCTCTTCAGAAATCCTGATGAAGGCAAATAAGCCGAAAGCTTGATTAAAGATTCAAAGTCCAGCAACTTCCAAGCTTGTCCTAGATTTTTTTTATTCATAACACATATATCATCTGGACAAAACGTCGTCATGTCCAAAAAGTTGAGTTTCTTCGCACTTATATATATATATATATATATATATATATATATATATATATATATATATATATATATATATATATATATATATATATATATATATATATAGATATATATTTAAACATAAACAGTATCGTAAAGGGCAAAATTTACGTTGAATTTATGTTAGGTACCTTCCCAAAAGTTAAAGCCGCGGCCCGCCGCGCTAACGCCGCAAAGCGGGCTTATAGGCAGAATATACCATTCCCCTATTTTTCTTCCATTGACTTAATTGGAGGGGATTAGTAAAAGCTGGTATAAAGCGCCCACGCAGCGGGCCGCGGCTTTAACCCCCGGGTAGGCACCTTAGTGTACAAGCTATCTTTGAGATCTTTTGTTGTTAACAACAAATGAGTTAACACATATTTACATTTACGTTGAGTTTATGTTGGTGTACAAACTAATTGAAAAACGAGTAAAAGGCCAAAGGAATACAAAGTTCTAAATCATGTTGCAGGCATATCCTGGAAGTTTGAAAAAGAAAAAAAGAAAAACAAAAAATCACATGTGTCAAGAATAGATATTTGACACAAGCTCTTTCGATTTAGAAAATTGTGAATTTCTGAAAGTATTTAAGCATTCTTTGAGACCTTTTGCCTTAATAGATTTTTTTTTTTTTTTTTTTTTTTTTACACTGTAGCCATACATAATAGCCTTACCATGCGAAGTATATAAATCCTGTAGGCATGATAGGATTATACTTTAATCACAATAAAAATAAAGACTCAATTTAATGTACAAAAACCAGAGTGAAAAAGTAGCACGTATACAATTTCGAAATTCAAGATTGGCAGAAGTTATCATGTAATAAGGTATACATAAGGAGATATGAGAATGGCAATAATGTATTCATCGAGCTAAAGGACTGCTTATGTCATAAACCATTTGCAGGAATATTGATAATGATAAATATGGCAAAACTAGAATTAAATTCAGGAATTCAGGTGATAACAGACCAAATGAAGAGTATTCACTGAAAACCTAACCTCGTCCGTCAATGGACCGACTAGCTTTAAAGCTAGTCGGACTAGCATACAAGACGGACTAGCATACACCTGAATCTACATCTCTCAACTTGACGGACGAGCTTTAAAGCTTGATGCTAGTCCGTCGACGTGACCGACTCGGTTAAAAAAAAAGTAGGTAGGACGGACAGTTTACCCATTAAAATGACTGACTAGCTTTTGATACAAATAGTTGCAATGTCGTTTCAATGTACCTACTCTATTTATTCTGTTTCCGAGCATAAAATCAAGTTGATACATTCTGAAACAAAGGTTGTTTTGGCTTGACAATCTGAAAGCTTACGAGACATAACATCTATTATGACAAGTATGCAACCCACGAGTACCGGTAGATTCCAAATATTGTTCTCCATTCTTCAATTACAGGCTAATTGAATACCTTGTTACTATAGAACTCAAGAACCCGGTATTTTCTTACAGATTGCTGGTGAATGCCCGGCTTAGCAACAACAGTAAATAGAAGTTGGATACAATCAACATTCTCAAACAAAGGTTGTTTTGGCTTGACAAATTGAGAGCTTACGATTGCCGACATAACATCAATCATGAAAAGTATGCCATTCACGAGTAGGTTAGAAATATTGTTCCATTCTTTAATTACAGGCTAATTGAATACTTCGTTACTATAGAACCCATGAACCGTCTATTCTTATAGATTGCAGGTGAATGCCCGGCTTAGCAACAGCAGTGAATTTCTATTCACTGCTGTTGCTAAGCCGGTACAATTGGTTGAATAACATGCGCATTGCGAAAAGGACATCACTATTAGTTGCACTATTTTTATGTGAATTCCATTTCATGAGCAGACTATACAGACGGAGACTCGATATACCCCGTAAAGCTTAAGATTTTGATTATAATGGCGATCACCTTCGAGTGAAATGACTGTGTGAGTACTCTTTTTTAATTCCTTATGTTTCAGTTCACAGATAGCGTTTTTTTTTTTTTTTTTACATAGATTAATGCTATAATCACCAACGCGAAAAATTATGTCTTGCCAAATCAATTTATAAATTGCGTGTATTTACAACGATAATGAAAATCATATTAAATTATGAAAATCGAAATTTAATTTTAATGATAAATATAGGCGCCACTTTTCTTTTAGATTACTTGTATCTGAAAGAAAAGAATATTGGATTAGAGGCACGACTTTGGGATTCTGAGGTGGCTCTCAAGGATAAGTGTATAGGCCGAAAATGCAAAAGCAGGTAGGCCTACAACAAAAAAGTACTGATGATGCAAGCCATGGCGGCGACCCCTGGGCCCCTTGCCCCCATTATTTGATAATTGCCATAATGTTAACTAATTGTGCCTCCTGTATTAATTCATGTCTTCTGATTTATGTCATCATAATAAGATGTTTTGGTTTTTTTTTTTTGCTTGAATTCTTGCGAAAAATGCATGTTTTTAATCGTATTTTTAAAATGTCTTCTAATATTTCAGATTTGACGTCTCTGACAAGCTGGTGAAGCCATATTAACCTCGTCCGTCATGCTAGTCTGTCAAGACAGCAGCAAGAACATCGCCGCAGAAAAGCGTGACGGACCAGCTTTTAAACCAAGACCAAAACCAAGTCCTGCTCAAAAGCTCGTCAGTCTGGGCATTACTACGACTAGCTTTTATGCTAGTCCGTCAAACTAGTCGGTCACGACGGACGAGCTTTAAAATTAGTCTGTCGTGACCGACTAGCTTTAAAGCTAGTCTGTCATGACCGACTAGCTTTCTAGCTAGTCCGTCGTGACGGACGAGCATTAAAACTAGTCCGTCTTGACGGACTAACTCGACGGACTAGCTTTCAAGCTAGTCCGTAGAGACGGACGAGTTTTAAAGCTAGTCCGTAATAACCGGGTTGTGTTAAAGGAAAGCTAGTCCGTCGTGACCGACTAGCTTTAAAACTAGTCAGTCTGTGCATCACTACGACTAGCTTTAAAGCTAGTCGGTCTACCCGTTTAGGTTTTCAGTGTTGGAAACTAACATTTGGCCACAAATTTCGAGAGATTGACAAAAATGAAAACGTTACCATAGCCAGTTGTATTGCTTTTTATTTTTATATTTTTCGAATGAATCAAAGCAGTAAACTTTAATTCGCCAGGCAAACCTACATGATATTAAATTACATATATACTCAGCTGACAATGCATTCAGAGTGTATTTTAGGGAAACTAAAACAATATCATCACTTTGAGCTGACCTGTGAGATGTGCACTAAAACAAGAAAAGAGTAGACGGAATCATTCATCATTGGAGACCGTGAGAGAGGCACCATTCACAGGGATTTCGAAATTGTAGACGTTGCCACCACTCCCGCTTGGATGAACGCGACGCATTGTTTGCGAATATGTCAAATTCGAATTATGCAAGAGTGGGTATAAGACTGAAACAACACAAGTGGACAAAAAAGCAACGCCATCCTGAATAAAATAGCATAACTTTTTAAGGAAAATGTTTTGAGCCAAAGATCTTGGCAAGGGTGTTGTTACAGTTATCGACTAGATTCTGTGTAAAAATTATAATGATTCGTCAAGTTATCGACGAATGAGTAGACACCAAAGAGTGAATTGTCGCTGTGTCACTGACAAACCTAAAAAGGACTCTTAATACTTTTGAAAAGTGATTATTTTGTCTTTGACGTGTGCTCACTCTTGCCTGACTCTACAGATCTATCTCATTTTCACACAAAATGTGGTTAAAATGTGTAACAGCACTCCTGCCACGTTATTAAGCGCGAGACATTTTCCTTAAAAAGTTATGCTTTTTTTAGGATAGAGTTTCTTTTTTATAGCTTTTTGCTGTTTTGATTTTACTCCAACTTTTGCACAATTCAAAATTTACATGTTTGCAAACAATGCGCCGTGTTCATCCAAGCGAACACAAAATTGGTACCAAAAGATGCAGGAAAAGTTGAAGAGTTTAGTGGAAGAAGTACTTAAGTCACATAATACTAGTTCTGAGATACAAGGGTTTGAATATTTCAAACTATCCTGCACATCACAAATTTTTGAATTTCAGATTCAAACTTTGTGGAGTTGATTTGTAAGGGATGAGAAGCATACGTGGCAAATTTCAGCAATTTTTTGCTTATCGATCTCCGATAATCAATAAGCCGGAAGTTGGACTTAGGTACTTCTTCCAATAACACTATGGACTTATGTACTTCTTCCACTAAAACCGTGGACTTAAGTACTTCTTCCACTAAAAATCATTAATTTTATGAAATGGGGGTTTCCTGTTTGGGGCAATTCATTTTGTTTTTTGTCCTTTTTAACAAAACTAAACAATCCTCTTGATTTCATATGGTTTGTGAGTAACTTTTCTGAATGTATATACCCTATATAACGGGGGGGGGGGGGGGGTTCAATACCATTAAAAAAATGGGGGCTCCTTTTAATAACAAAATAAATCCTGCGCGGACCCCCTGCATCTGCGCCTGTCAGACATAGTTTATAAGAGCGGGCCATTTGCCCTTTTGTAGCACTATACTGAAACCTATTGGAATATACATGTGGGGGTGGCAGTGGTATACCTATTTTAGGGCACATTTTTTTTCATTTTTGTGCTTAACGGGCAGCCCCCTTTCCCCTGGATCTGTGACTGTCTGACACCAATACATACAAAATCCTAATGAGTTAAAGAAGAAAATTTCAATGAACATTTCATGGGGGATGGAAAAAATGCCTACCCTACCTTTTTTTAAAATATTTTTTTTTTGTCGGGGGGGGGGGCTTTTTTTTTTTGAAGGGGGCGGGCACTTTCAGACCCCTCTCGTATCCGCGTAGGAAAGTTCATCATTTGACTTAAAACTGCAACATTGCAGTGAAAACTTGCGTATATATATGAACCTTGACACATCCCAATTTTGTTATATTTATTTTAATTTCTGGGTCGTCGTGGGGGGGGGGGGGGGTTGAAAACTGATCCATAGCTCCTCCCCACCTTGTTTCAGATTTTAAACGTCAATTTTTTTTTTTTGTTCATAATAAACGTACATGTCCTACCCTACTCAGAAACACACTGCCTATGGGGTTGCTCTTACCCCCCCCCCCCTGCCCATAAAAAAAGAAGTTTTTTACCGCCCCTACCAAGCATCCCCTCACGTTGCTGTCAGCCAGATTTGAGTAAAACATCTTCTGGGGTCTCCTAATACCTAAACATTGGCAGAGCTGCCCCATCCCTCTCCCCTTAACAAAATCTTTGACCCAAGCTTGGGTGGACTTAGGTACTTCTTCCACTAAAACTTTGGACTTAAGTACTTCTTCCACTAAAAATTTGGACTTAGGTACTTCTTCCACTAAAAATCATCATGTTTTGAAAATGGGGGTTTCCTTTTTGGGGCACTTAGGATTTGAATTTTTCAAAACTGACTCTTGCACCAATTTTCTGATGGTGTATACATAGATATTATCAAATAAACTCATTTTTGAAAAAATGTGACTTAAGTACTTCTTCCACTAGACTCTTCAGTTACTCTTTCGGAATATGTATAATAATTTGGGGTTTATAAATTGGTTTTCTTTCTATTGACATTTCTCTAGGTGTCTAGTTTTTTTCTGACTCACTCGATTTTCAAGCCAATTTTGAGAGTACAAATCGACGTCATCGGTGCAAAGTTTTGAAATAACTGATAGATTTTTAGTTTTTGTATTATCATTTTTGTATTTTTAATTATGGGTTTTGGATTTAAACGTATTTAATTTTCCCCTTAACAAATATATATATATATATATATATATATATATATATATATATATATATATATATATATATATAATAGATATACAGTGGTGGCCAAAATTATTAGAACACCAAGCATATTTAAATGATTTTAATAATTTTCATTGAGTTGACCATTTAAATACCTACAAAATGGTTGGAATGTCTCCCAATATAATCATTATGCTTTAAAAACTAAATAACAAAGCCATGCGTTGGGAACTCGCCCCCAAGTCGCCTTTTTTTTTTTTTTTTACACCACCAATTGAAAAATATAAAACTCTTGCCCCTTTTTAGGATCAAAGTGTCATAACGTTGAACATTTTAAGCCTTTCCATACAAAAGTATATATATTCTGAAAGGAAATTTCATGAGGATGTCAAAAATGGCATTCATAACAACACAGGGTGAAGCAGTTACATCTTATGTGGGGATTTATAAATATTTTTTGAAGGGCCCCAAATTTTTAATTCAGTGCCCCTATTTAAGTCCATTGTTCCAATGACCCTTAATATTTCAACATATTTGAATTGCTCGTGAAATTTCCTGTTAAAAATATACATTTACAGGGAGTGTCTTCATTAAATTAAAAAAACAGACTTAACCTTCAATGGGCATGATTATTTTGGTCATCTAACCATCAAGGGTGGGGGCGAATCCACTCTCCCCATTATACCAAATTTGCTAAAACTTAGAATGTATTTGAGGTATATTAGAATAAATAAGCCTGCTAAGTTTCATACTTCTACCTCAAATACTTTTTGAGCAATCGGCATATGTAATTGGCATTTTACTTTTTTGCATTTGGACTACATGTTTAATACACAAGTCTATGGGGAAACCGAAAGCGCATAGCGCAACTATTTTTAATGCTGCGCATGACCAGATGGTCGAAACTATATCAATTTGGTATCAACATATACGTAAGACCCTATGCTAAAAAGTCATGAAAGCTCATGGCACACAAAAGATATCTTCAATCTGATTTCGGCAAATGAACTAGGGCATTGATAATCCCATAGACTTTGTGTAGGTTCAAGTGTTCTAATAATTTTGTCCACCACTGTATATCGTCTTACAACTATCAGAACACAACTTCAACACAACCCGGTTATTACGGACTCGCTTTAAAGCTCGTCCGTCAAGTTAGTCGGTCACGATGGACTAGTTTTAATGCTAGTCGGTCACGACGGACTAGCTTTCCAGAAAGCTAGTCGGTCAGTTTTAAAGCTAGTCCGTCGTGACCGACTAGTTTGACGGACTGGCATAAAAGCTAGTGGTAGTGATGCCCAGCTTTTGAGCAGGGCTAGTTTTACAACTAGTCTGTCGCGATGTTCTTCCTTCTGTCTTGACCGACTAGCATTACGGACTAGCTTAATATGGCTTCATCAGCTTGTCAGAGACGTCAAATCTGAAATATTAGAAGACATTTTAAAGATACGATTAAAAAACATGTATTTTTCACAAGAATTCAAGCCAAAAACATTTTATTATGATGATATCAGAAGACAGGAATTAATACAGGAGGCACAGTTACTTAACATCATGACAATTTTCAAATAATGTGATGTTGAGATTTAATTTGGAAAATCAAATATGAAATAATACACTGAAACCCGGATAAACAAACCAGTTAGATGCAATCCATAAAGCTAATAATATGCGTTTTGAATTAATACTTATGCTTGCTTCAAGTACGGCGATTTCATGTCACGACTAGGGGGGGGGGGCCGGAAACACCGACAATTTTGTCTTAAAATAACATTAAGCATTATATTTAACATACGTCAGGCTAGATGTCTGTGAAATTTCAGCTTTGTCCTGCTCATAGTTTTAATACAAAGATAATTTGAGTTGGGTAAGGTCGGGAGGAGATGATCCTACAGTGGAGGCATAGGGAATTCCCATTTTTGTTACTTTCTGACTTTTTTTGCATTACATATTTGTATCCAATCGGTTTTATAGGTTGAGTGATATATCAATCTTTTGGGAATTTATCTGGTTTTAAATAAATGTGAAGAAGATTGTTCAAAAGTCATTTAATAAATTAAAACAAACTTCATGCACACATGGCTCATAGATAGTGCATTGCAGGCATCAAAAATTGCAACATGCTAGTTTATATAGCAATAATTGTGGGTTTTTTTTCACCCATTTTCATTGCATGTACATAGATACATGTGGTTCAAAATGTAACACATATGACAGGAGCTTTTGAGAGTATTTTTATTGAAACTAAAAACACCAAATGGGCAAATATACTAATTGGTGAAACACTGGCGTAAATCCCGGGGGGTGGGGGATACATTTCCCCAAAAATTTGAGGAGGGGGGATACCCTGTCCAAACACCCCCCCCCCCAGTTTTTAAGAAAGAAATGAAAACAAAAAACACTAGATAATTGTGTTATTTGTTAAAATAGCGCTCTCATTACTCTAAAATGACTCTTTTTTACTAAAAAAAACCCATTTTTTTTTCTGCTCGGTCGCTATGCGACCTCGCATTTAGTAACAAACAGTAATCTAAGTATAAAAAGGATGTATCTGATGTCTGTCAAAACCCAATATACCCCCTCTCCTCGTCTGGGGACAAACCTTAGGAATGGGTGTTGTTAACAATCAAAAACATTAATGTAGTTGTGTGTGGGCTAGGTTGGTGGAGGGCTTAATTGGGGCCTGCAGCCCACAAAATTTCCATATCAAAGAATGTGGATTCGTTTTCTATCGCTGTTTTTTTTTTAGCAAAACATGCAAAATGTATCTTCTAAATGGATACTAAATTATTTTCTGCTCGCGCTTCCCTCTCGCTGATACTAAATAGGATTTATAATCTCCAATTTTTAGCTTAAATATTTGGGCTCGCTCTTCGCGCTCGATCGCATTACTTTTTCCATTACTAAAATGAACAGGAATCAAGGCTACCATTATGATTCTTACATTCAAAGACAAATTTTCTACGTACCCCCTCCCTCTTCGAACACATCCCTTTTTTAGAAAAAGTGCCTTTTTTCCAGCGAGACCCCACTTTCAAATCCGTTACGCCGCCTCTACTGTGTGTTTTTTGTTCTGTTTTGTTCCGTATTTTCGCGCTCGCGGATACTATACAGGACCTTTAATGCACAAATATATTCGATTTCAGCTTAAAATTTTCGGCTCGCGCTTTGCGCTCGCTGATAGTAAATAGGAACTACAATGCACAAATATCTCAAACCTTTACCTCAAAATTTTTAGCTTGCGCTTCACGCTAGCATTACTTTTTCAATTACTAAAATAAACTGGAATCAAGGCAGCCGTTATGATTCTTTAAAGTATACATTCAAGGACAACTTTTCTTCGTATCTCCTCGCTCTCCGAATAAATTTCTCTTTAGATCTATGCCTCTGATCTAAAGTGTCCCCCTTTTCAGAAAAAGTGCCTTTTTTATCGAGACCCCACTTTCAAATCCTTTCTGCCTCAACTACATATCATTGTCTTTCATGTTTTTTTTTATAATTTTTTTTTCGCGCTCGCAGATACCTTTAATGCACAAACATATTCAATTTCAGCTTAAAATTTTTGGCTCGCGCTTCGCGCTCGCTGATACTAAATAGGAAATATTATGCACAAATATCACCAACTTTTAGCTTAAATTTTCGGCATGCGCTTCGCGCTCGCATTTCCATTACTAAAATGAACAGTAATCAAGGCAGCCACTGAAGCTAAAAGCATACATTTAAAGACACATTATATTCACACTTCCTTCTCTAATCCGCCACTGCCACTGCTATATGGCTATTAATAACGTTACTTGTGTTTTAGTGCTTGTGTATGCCAAACAAGATCGCGACAAGTTGGCAAATTATTTCGCTCAACCCCCCACTCCTCGACACAGATTTACGCCGCTGTGGTGAAATCTATTAACCACCAAACTTACCAAATTTATAACACTACGACTATACACTTATTGAATAATGTTTTTACAAACGTCCATAGTCATCTAGATCTGGGTATTATTGTTTCTGATGTAACAGACCATTTTCCTGTGTTTGTTTCTCCCCTCATTTACTTAATAATTATAAACCACCAAAATTGGATGGAATTTTGTAAACGAATTATGTCTGATCATAACGTAGAAGGTTTTAAAGAAAGTTTATCTTCTGTTGACTGGTCTGGAATCCTTAATGTAAACGATGCAAATCAAGCATATAATGATTTACTGGATATTATTCTACCTTTTTATGATATCCACTTTCCACTGAGAAAAATCATCCAATAGAAATTATTTTTAAAAAATACCTCTTTCTCCCTGGATCACAAAGTCTTTACTTAGATCAATAAATAACATAAACAAACTTTATTATAGATATAAATCTACTGGAACACAAGCTGATAGGTCCAGATACTGTTCTTACAAGAATACTTTAACATCTGTGCTGAGGCAAGCAAAACAGAATAATTTTTGTTCCAGTTTCCATGCATACAGAAAAACCTGCCAGCAAAAAAAAAGTTCAGGCTATGATGGTATTTCTTATGATCTCCTTAAAAATATATATACAATGCATTGTCTTGCCTTTGACACATATTTTTAATTTATTCTTGGAGAATAGTGTCGTACCTGATAAGATGAAGATCGTTAAAGTAATCCCCATTTATAAAAAAAAAGGTTCTGAGTTTAAATTAGGAAATTATCGTCCCATATCACTATTGACCTCGTACTCTAAAATCCTTGAAAAAACAGTTTATTCTCGCACTATACAATTTCTCACCAATTGTAATATTTTGACTAACTGTCAGTTTGGTTTTCGTCAAAAAAATTCAACTGTCCATGCAATAATGTCATTAATAGATAAGGTAACCAAGGCGATTGATAGGAAGTCTCACGTTGCGGGTATCTTTCTGGACTTCTCCAAGGCCTTCGATACGATTAACCACGAAATACTTTTATATAAACTCTCACAATATGGAATTCGTGGCAAGGCCTTGGAGTGGTTCAGAAGTTATCTTACAAACAGAAATCAATTTGTATCCATAAATAATTTTAATTCAATAACACAACCCATTTCTTGCGGTGTACCTCAAGGTTCTCTCCTGGGCCCTGTTTATTTGTTTTATACATCAACGATTTTCAAAATTGCACTCTCCTTCCTTTTTTTCGCAGATGACACAAGTATATTTTTAACTCGTGATAAACCTCAAATCCTTCAAGCCAATAAGTTGTCTCTCAACTTTAAGAAAACTAATTACATGGTTTTTAGTAATTTTCTAAGTACTTTACCTGGTAATGTTTTAATGAATGGTAGCAAATTGAAACAAATAGATTCAACAATATTCCCATGCCTTTATATCGACTGTAACCTAACATGGAAAGTCCACATTTATTATTTATGTAAATTGCTTT
Source organism: Paracentrotus lividus (assembly GCA_940671915.1). NCBI lineage: Eukaryota > Metazoa > Echinodermata > Echinoidea > Camarodonta > Echinidae > Paracentrotus > Paracentrotus lividus. Next base: position 169,045 of record CALNVZ010001583.1, read on the forward strand.
CTAGAAAATTAATGTTGGAGTTATCTACAAACTAAAAAGTTATTTTCCTCAAAATATTTTGAAATGATTATATTCTACATTATTATTACCATATCTAAGCAATGAAATATCAATCTGTGGAAATTCTTCCAAGACGAATATACAGAAAAGAGCTTAAAAGAGTTAAGACTATTTCTACAGCAAATTTCCTTGCACACTCAAATCCATTATTTTTTTTTCCAAACAAGTTATTGAAAGTAACAAACCTGTATCAGTATTTTGTAGGGATATTTATGTACCAACTTCAAAAAGGTGAATTGCCGAGTGTTTTTACTAATTTTTTTTTCAAAAAACAAAGAAGTTCATTCTTATCCTACCAGACAATCGGACAATTTTCACCTTTCTCCTGTACGCACAGTTCTTCCACTTAAACGATTACCTATACGGAACCCCTGTTTTGGAACAATCTTGACGTTCAGATTATTCAATCACCCTCGCTATTTTCATTTAAGCGTAGACTCAAATATTTCATTCTGCAGTCATATACATAAGTTGTTTGTGTCGTTTTTCTCGAGTGGCTAGGCATGTTATCAACTTTCAGTACGTTTCGTTAATCAATTCTTTATTCCATCTGACTTCATTGCGTTAATATTGCAATTATTGGTCTTGTGTGTGGGAACCTATACACGCTTGCTTGTATATTTCACGTTACGCTTTTTCGTGTAATAATTGTTATTTTGTCACCATGATTAAGATCTTAGTGATTTTGTATTTTTGTGGAATGTGAAACAATAAATCAAATCAAAATACACAAATGAGTGGAAACATATTTTTTGTAATAAAATTTGTTGAAGTTGTAATTCAAATGTTAAAGATAGGATTTCTGCCAGTTTTGAATATTTTTTCTTTTTTATACACTCTGTAGCGTGGTTTGAAAGAATAATTTTGTATTACAAGTTTATATTTTTTTAGAAGAAATAAGGACTTATTAACACAGTCTACACTGAAAACCTAACCTCGTCCGTCAATGGACCGACTAGCTTTAAAGCTAGTCGGTCAAGACGGACTAGTTTTAAAGCTAGTCTGCCATGTTAGTCCGTCAAGACGGACTAGCATACAAATGAATCTACATCTCTCAACTTGACGGACGAGCTTTAAAGCTCGTCCGTCAAGCTTGATGCTAGTCCATCGACGTGACCGACTAGGACAAAAAAAGTAGGGGGCAGGACAGTTCACCCATTAGAATGACTGACTAGCTTTTGATACAAATAGTTGCAATGTCGTCTCAATGTACCTTCTCTATTTATTCTGTTTCCGAGCATAATCAAGTTGATACATTCTGAAACAAAGGTTGTTTTCGCTTGACAATCTGTAAAGACTTACGTGACATTAACATCTATCCATGATCAAGGCATTATCGTCTATGTCACGGTACGAGATAGATTCCAAAATTTGTTCTCCATTCTTCAATTACAGGCTAATTGAATAACTTGTACTATTAGGAACTCAAGAACCCGGTATTTCCTTACAGATTGCTGTGTGTGAATTCCCGGGTGCTTAGCAACAACAGTGAATTAGAAGTTGGATACAATCAACATTCTCAAACAAAGGTTGTTTTTCCTTTAACAATCTGAGAGCATTACGATAGCCGAAATAACATAAATCGTGACAAGTATGCCATTCACGAGGAGGTTAGAAATATTGTTCCATTTCTTTAAGGCCCCAGGTCCCACTGACGGGGGATTAAATGCGCAGATGAGTTGCGTATTACAAAATTCGTTCTATCCGCAAACAAAAAACAAAAAACAAAAACAAACAATCCGCCAACTTCATACGCAAAATCATCCTAAAGAGCCAGTGGGACCGTCCCGCCGCCTTTAATTACAGGCTAATTGAATACTTCGTTACTAGTAGAACCACATGAACGCGTCTCATTCTTTTATAGATTGCTGTGTGAATGCCTGGCTTAGCAACAGCAGTGAATAGAAAGTGGTACAATTGATTGAATAACAATGCGCATTGCGAAAAGGACATCACATTTACATGTATTAGTTCATATCTGGTATGTGAATTTCCATTTAATAGCAAACTGTACAGACGCGACACTGGAGTATACCCCCGTTAAAGCTTAAGATTTTGATTATAAAATGGCGATCTCCTTCCTGTGACATGAATGTGTGAGTACTCTTTTTAATTTCTTATTGTTTCAGTTCACAGATAGCGTTATTTTTTTCACATAGATTTAATGCTATTAATCCACTCAACGCGAAAAATTATGTCTTGCCAAATCAATTTATAAATTGTGTATTATTTACAACGATAGTAACAAATCACATTTTAAATTATGAAAATTTAAATTAATTCTAATAAAAATATAGGGCGCCACTTTTCTTTTAGATTACTTGTAATCTGAAAGAAAAGAATATTGGATTAGAGGCGCGACTTGGGATTCTGATGAGTGGCTCCTCAAGGGACAAGTGTATACGCCGGAAAATGCAAAAGCAGGTTAGGCCTACAACAAAAAGTCATGAACTATGGCAAGCCCATGGCGGCGAGCTCCTGGCCCCGTGCCCCCAATTATTTGTTTAATTGCCATAATGTTAAACTAATTGTGCCTCCTGTATTAATTCCTGTCTTCTGATTTATATCATCATTTAATAAAATGTTTATTTATTTATTTTTTTTTTTATTTATTTTTTTTTTTTGCTCAAATTCGTTGTGACAAAAGCATGTTTTTAATCGGACATATCCTTTACTAATGTACTTTCTAAATATTTCAGATTTGACGTCTCTGACCAGTGGTGAAGCCATATTAACCTCGTCCGTCATGCTAGTCTGTCAAGACAGCAGCAAGAATATCGCGACGGACTAGCTTTTACACCATGACCGACTAGCTGTATAGCTAGTCCTGCTCAAAAGCTCGTCAGTCTGGGCATCACTACGACTAGCTTTTAGGCTAGTTCGTCAAACTAGTCGGTCACGACGGACGAGCTTTAAAATTAGTCCGTCGTGACCGACGAGCATTAAAACTAGTCCGTCTTGACGGACTAACTGACGGACTAGCTTTCAAGCTAGTCCGTAGAGACGGACGAGTTTTAAAGCTAGTCCGTAATAACCGGGTTGTGTTGAAGGAAAACTAGTCCGTCGTGACCGACTAGCTTTAAAGCTAGTCAGTCTGGGCATCACTACGACTAGCTTTAAAGCTAGTCAGTCTACCCGTTTAGGTTTTCAGTGTAAGTTGATTTATTTAAATTAATGTAGACAATATGAAATTAGTTACCACTGAAATTGTGAAACTTTTTAAACCATTTTTCCTTTTAACACCTTGTATAGCTTTAATGACACACCCTGTGCAGGCAAAAGAATATGTTAATCATCTTCCTTACCATTCCAGTTTTCAATACATGTATAGTTCTATACATGTTTGACCTTTTTTTACCATTAAGAAACTAGAGATGTTTGTTTGTGACAATGTACATTTCTACAAATGTTTGGACATCTATAAACGCATTTTACACCCAATTCATCAGTGACACACGGCCTTGTGCAATACGCAATGGTTTTATCTAATTTCTGGACATAAGTTAGTCGATGAGTGTATAAGCTTTAATACAAAACGATATTACTCAACACCTTTTTGTTTTTGTTGAAAAAGTTTTTTTTTAAATGCATCTAGTGGTTAGTTATTGCCTCGAGATCGTACACAATGTCAATGGAGAGGAAATCAACATTTTAACAAAATTGAAATTCGGCTTAATTTTTATTGATGGTTTTTGTTAATTATACTGTGATTTTTTTTTTCATGAAACTTAGCACACAGGCACATGCTGGTACTATCTAACAGGAACAAACGCAAAATTGAGTATCTGATAAGGTACGGAGCTCTGAAATTTCTTCTTATTTCCATAATTTTTTAATATCTTCTGCTCACTGGAGCATAAAACACTGGAATTTTTGTGAAACTTGAATCAAATGAACTATCCAAGAAGGTCTATGATAGTTATCAAAAGTAAGCAAGTTAACTTTTGTCCACAACTGAAATAACGGCTTTTCACTTATCACTTGTTCATTGAAGCGTGATTTGTTTTATGAAATACCATACCATCATTACAAAAAAATATTGGACGTACACATAAAGGGACGTATAATTGATAAAACATGGGGAATTCACCTTATCTCGGATATAATGATACCATTCCAATCAGAGCCTGAGGCGTGTTACGTAATCTCCAGCGACAGGGTGTCTGGATTTAATCCTTCATGGCTAGACTAACTAACCAGAAGTCCGAAGTAAATCTAACCTATGTTTTGTTTTTGAAATGGAGCATTATACAAGTCCTCTCTTTGAATTAATAAGAAGAGACCCGTTGAGAGTCTACAAACTAAGAATTGTTGAGGACTCGAGAATCCGAAGCTACTGACCCTATTTACTGACTGAATTCGGTCAACTTCATCATGTCCGTGCTGTCCGAATGTTAATCCGACCTATGCTAAGCCACTGTCGATTGTGTACGAGTCAAGGAGCTCAGGAAAAACGCGCATTCCCCACGATCTCCGAGTTTCAGGGGACTTTAACACACACAAAAAAAATGAAAAATGATTTTATATCACAAAATGGAACAATACTTACATAAGAAATTTGAAAATATCCTTTGCTGTTTTTATTAAGAGTTCCTTGAACCGTAAATTGAAGGATATTGTTTATAGTAGAGTACCTTAGGAGGAAAAATGTTTGCACGCTGGACAAAAGCATGAAATTTTCACCAAAGCTACATAATTACATACCTTTTAATTTTAGTCTCTGCTCCAAAAATTTGATTCAATAGGAAAACCGTTAAAAACGAGCCATTTAATTTATGCAAGAAATAAGATTTTCTGATGTAAATCACTTAATGATGCTTTAGGAACACTAATTTTTGATGTAAACATACTCTGTAGGATATTGGACAATTATCCTTATAAAAAAATCAAGTGTGAAAATCAATTACGGCATAAACGGTCGACAATGAGGAATTCCTGCTAATTTATGGTTATTTATGCAGGAACACCAATTTTAGGTGTAAATATTCTTTATGGCATCTTAAAGGACTCCTCCAGGCTGGAGTTTGTATGTTTAGAAAAATAAAGTAAAATTTATAAAGCACAAAACTGAAAATTTCATCAAAATCGGATGAGAAATAGCAGAGTTATGAATTCCTTAGGTTTTGAATTGTTTTAGGAAGCAGTTCTTGGCATAACCTTATGCATATTTAAATAACCAAACTGATGATGACACAGTCCCCTCCTTCCTTTGCATTTTATTGTATGAAATACCAATTATCCGGATTTTCTGCCCCAAGGACATAAAACATGGATAACTTCTTGTGGAATTTTCAAGGTCACAAGTGCTTTTACTTATGTCAGTAAGTAGGATAGATTTTTTGATACGCAATGTATGAAAAAAAAAATCGATAAATAGGATTTCATATATCAAAATACACAATAAGTAGTGGGTCTGTGACATCATCAGTTTGCTCATTTGAATATGCAAGAGATTATCATGGTTATGCCAAAAACTGTTTCCTAAAAAAAATTAAAGACCTAAGAAATTCATAACTTTGCTATTTCTCATCTGATTTTGATGAAATTTTCAGTGTTGTGCTTTTTAAATTTTACTTCAATAGGCTGAACATTTCAATTTCAGCATGGAGTCCTCCTTTAAAAAGTAATCTTTAAAGAAAATCCAATATATAAATCAATTATGGTCTCAGTGGTGAAAATTAGGGATATACGACAATTTATGCTAATTTATGCAAGAAATCAGACTTTCTGCTGTAAATCACTAAATGATATTCCAGGAATTTTAATTTTTGGTTTAAATCCCATATAACAAGGTTTTCTTTTGCAAACGTGAACAAATGCCAATGTTGGACCAACGTTCGCATTTTGAGTGCGCGCGACGTCGCACTTTTGTATACAACTTAATGCTACAGTCACACAGACACTTACGTATAGATACGTTTGTGTTGTTTTAATCTTATTTCATCTTCTATTCTATCATTTCTTATGTATTTCTTTGTTTTACTGGATGAACGAAATTATCAATATTTCCACTGCTGACTATGACGGGTAGGCATCCATGGGGATCCGCCGTAAAGAAAATAATTTTTGGACGCAACCGGACGTAACTGAACGTAAGTGTCTGTGTGACTGTAGCATAAGACGCCGTCACACTGAGGTAGTTCTATAACGTCCTTGCCCGTTCTTAAAAATATGCAAAACGGGCTTTTGTCGGGCTGGGACGCATAACTTTTGCCAAATATTTTTTATACACGATGCTATTCCATTCCTAAATAGTCCTCGTTACGTCAATAACGTCTTTATTTCGTCCGCAGGCCGTTGTTATCCAGTTGAGAACTAGTGAACCGCTCGTTCACTTTATACCGTTCGTAGCACGTTCAAACCGTCACTAAAGCCCGCCACACACTGTGCGATTTGCTGCGATGCGATTTTGGAAGAAAAGTGTTATAAAATTTGAACATTCAAACAAGGAAATTCATGCTGTCCAAAGTTCTGGGTATTCCTCTGAATACTAAAAATCTAATTCGCGGCGATTGTGAACCCCCTTCTCTGTATAAAATCAAATTGTTTCCATATCGCATTGACGTCACGGCGATTTTGCGATATTATGCTAAATTGACCTTTACTCCTAAATAAAGGCTCGCATTGGAACACAAATTCAATTGCATTGTTCCTGTACAATTTTTACCTCTCATAAGATACTTTTGCATGTTTAAAAATGTCACATTTAATGCAAAATGCCATTTGTTCCAATAATCGCATCGCAGCAAATCGCGCAGTGTGAGGCGGGCTTAACGGTGTGGTCAATGTCCAGTTTCAAATTTATACGCCAACATGAATCATGATACAAAACGCAATTACAAAACACAAAAAAAAAAGCGGGCAGCGGTGCACCGTTCAGTTTCAAAAATTTAAAGCCGATTATAATTTTGTCCATCGTCTTTTAATTCCCCGCTCTCAAAAAACCAACATCTTCTCCCTTTTTCACTTGCACCGGAAGCTTCCACTGCGATAGCACATTTAAGCACGTTTGAAAACTCAATTCTGTTCAGTGTCGCATTTCGTAGCAAACGCAATGCTCAAGGTCGTAAAATTGAAGCTGATTGTGTTTCAAAACGCATCTTTTTCGGCGTTTAAATTTTCCTCCGAATCGAGATTTGAAACACGTTTACTTTTACTACCGGGGATGGGGACAATGAACACACACTTTGTTTCTCTTATATCAGCGTTTTGTAATTGCGTTTTGTTTTATGATTCATGTTGGCGTATAAATTTGAAACTGGACATTGAACACACTCCAAGAGTGCCCATGTTTGCATGATAAAAGTTACGTAACATGTTCGTAGTACGTTTCTTTTCGTTCAAAGTAAGTCCTTCCCGTTTAAAGTACGTTGTCACTCCGTTTCATTTTAGAACTGGAAGCCAGCCCGATTTGTTTTTAAACATGTTTAAAAAAAATCGGACTGCCTTTCCGTTCTTTCCGTCCGAGCCCGTCCATCAAGATCGTAAACAGATTGTATAAGGTCTGTACTACGTTCAATCCGTATGTAAACAGTGGTAAACAGATTGAGCCCGTTTATCAAGAACGTATTGAGAACTAGTTCAGTGTGACCATGCGCGTATTCTGGGGGGGGGGGGGG